>CM053783.1:808171309-808196308 GCA_028749045.1 Cupressus sempervirens | reverse complement strand
TATTGGATGATAGAGGCAGAGGGAGGGAGGGGGAGGGGGAGAGGGGGAGAAGAGAGAGAGGGAGAGGGAGGGAGGGAGGGGGAGGGGGAGAGGGGGAGAGAGAGAGAGAGAGAGAGAGGGAGAGGGAGGGGGAGAGAGAGGGAGGGAGAGGGAGAGAAGGAGAGAGAACAAGGGAGAGGGAGAGAGAGATTGATAGAGAGTAGAGGGTGGGGATTCAAAGAGTACACAAGATAGGATTCATAGAAAGAGATAAAGCGACACAAATTAGGGGTTGGGAGAGAGAGAGAGAGGGGGGGGGAGAGAGAGATATATATAGAGAGAGGATGGGGTAGGGAGGGAGGGAGGGAGTAATGGAGAGAGAGGGAGGGAGAAATGGAGAGGGGAAGGAGAGAGGGAGGAAGGGAGGGAGGGAGGGGGGGGGGGGGAGAGAGAGAGAGAGAGAGAGAGAGAGTAGGGGATGGGAGTTCAAAGCGTACGTGGGCTAGGATGCATAGAAAGAGAAAGGGACATAGAGTAGGGGATGGGAGAGGGAGAGGGAGAGGGAGGGAGGGAGGGAGGGAGGGAGGGAGGGAGAGAGGGGGAGAGAGAGAGAGAGAGAGAGAGAGAGAGAGAGAGAGAGAGAGAGAGAGAGAGAAGATGGGGTAGGGAGGGAGGGAGGGGAGAAATGGGGAGAGAGGGATGGAGTGTTGGTGTAAATACATATTTACTATTTACACTTACTTAAGTTTACTTAGGTTAATGCATTATTTTATTATATTACATTATTTTATTATTTATTTTGTGAGACACTTAGGAGTTTGTGTACCTTTTTTGAGTTGTCATGTTGACAACATAGAAGTACACAACTCTAATTCAACACATGGTGTCTACAACACTGGAGTTTGCATCATTCACTGAGCTGTCATGTAGACAACACAATTATTCACACTCCCTTTTTAGCGCATGTTGTCGACAACATTGATTTGCATGATACACCATTATAGGCTTATCCTCTCATCATCACACTTACTTATGTGCTTAATGGAGGATAACACATATCTAGTGGACATGTGCCTGGTTGTATGACTTATCATATAGGCTCATTCTTAAGCATTCTAGATGCATCTCAGAGGCTTTTATATATAGGCACTTCTAGTGTACTTTAATGCATATTGAATCAAATATATTGTTATTCTGATCATACTCCTTTCTGGTCTACAATTGTGCTTGTGTTTGAGTTCTTAGTTCTTAAGTGAATTTTTCCCTAAGGAAAACTCTTACATGGTATTAGAGCTATACCAAATTCTTACAAGGAGAAATGGAGAGGGAGGGAAGGAAGGAGGGAAGGAGGGAGATGAGGGAAGGAGAGGGAGAGGGGAGAGGGAGAGGGAGGGAGGGAGAGAGAAGGAGAGAGATGGAGGGAGTGGGGGGAGGGAGAGAGATTGATATGGAATAGAGGACGGGGGGTTCAAAGAGTACATGGGATAGAATTCATAGAAAGAGATAAAGGGGACATAGATTAATGGTTGGGAGGGAGAGAGAGAGAGAGAGAGAGAGAGAGAGAGAGAGAGAGAGAGAGATGAGGGAAAGAGTATGAGAGTATGCAAAGAAAGAGAGAGAGGATGGGGTAAGGAGAGAGGGGGGGAGAGAGAGAGATTATTAGATGATAGAGGGAGAGGGAGGGAGCATGGGAGAGAGAGGGAGAGAGAGAGATAGAGAGAGGGAGAGGGAGAGGGAGAGAGAGAGAGAGAGAGAGAGAGAGAGAGAGAGAGAGAGAGAGAGAGGAGAGAGAGGAGAGAGAGAGAGAGAGAGAGAGAGAGGATGGGGTAGGGAGGGAGGGAGAAATGGGGGAGAGGGAGCAAAAATGGAGAGAGGGAATGGAGAGAGGGAGTGAGGGAGAGAGAGAGAGAGAGAGAGAGAGAGAGAGAGAGAGAGAGAGAGTAGGGGAAGAGAGTTCAAAGTGTATGTGAGATAGGATTCATAGAAAGAGAGAGGGACATAGAGTAGGGGATGGGAGGGAGGGGAGGGAGAGAGAGAGTAGTGGATAGGAAAGGGGAGAGGGTGAGATGATAGGGAGTAGAGAATGGGGGTTGAAAGAGTACATGGAATAGAATGCATAGAAAGAGAGAGAGGAACATAGAGTAGGGGATGGGAGCAAGACAGGGAGGGAGAGGGAGAGGGAGAGGGGGAGTGCGTGAGAGAGAGAGAGAGAGTAGAGGATGGGAGATCAAAGGGTACATGGGATACGATGCATAGAAAGAGAGGGAGGGACACATAGTAGAGGATGTGAGAGGGTGGGATTGCGACAGAGAGAGAGAGAGGTGAAAAGAGAGAGAGGAATGATGGTTCAAAGTGTACATGGAATAGGATGCATATAGAGAGGGAGGGAGGGAGGGAGGGAGGGAGGGGGAGGGAGAGAAGGGAGAAGGAGTGAGAGCTAGTAGCAGATAGGGGAGAGAGAGAGAGAGAGAGAGAGAGAGAGATTGATAGGGAGTAGAGGATGGGAGTTCAAAGAGTACATTGGATAGGATTCATATAAAGAGAGAAAGAGACATAGATTAGGGGGTGGGAGAGAGGGAGAGGGGGAGAGGGGGGTGGGGGAGAGAGAGAGAGAGAGAGAGAGAGAGAGAGAGAGAGAGAGAGAGAGAGAGAGAGTGTGGGGGGAATGAGGGAAAGAGTATGAGATAGGATGCAAAGAAAGAGAGAGAGGATGGGGTGGGGAGGGAGGGAGGGAGGGAAGAGAGAGAGAGAGAGAGAGAGAGTAGGGAGAGAGGGAGGGAGAAATGGAGAGAGAGGGAGGGAGGGAAGGAGGGAGGGAGAGAGTGAGAGGAGAGAAAGGGAGGGATGGAGGGAGAGAGAGAGAGAGAGAGAGGAATGGGGGTTCAAAGAGTATGTGGGATATGATGTATATAAAGAGAGAGAGGGGGGGGGGAATATAGAGTAGTGGATAATAGAGGGATGGGGAGAGAGAGAGAGAGAGAGAGAGAGAGAGAGGAGAGAGAGAGAGAGAAGGGGGGAGGGAGGAGGGAAAGAGAGAGGGAGGGAGAAATTGAGAGAGAAAAGGTAGAGGGAGAGAGGGAGAGAGAGAGTAGGGGTTTCTATTATTGTATGTGATTTTCAATAGCTATTAAGAATTACATTTGTCCATAGCGCGTACGCGCTTTAGCGTGCATGCACTATTGAGAAATCTATTTTTCAATACCACATACATGTTATAGCGCGCACGTGCTATGGCTTGGGATCAACAAGCCTATGCCCAAGCCATAGTGCATGCGCGCTATTGGAAATTTTGAAGAAAAAAAAGTGTCATCTTTTTAGCACCACAACTTAGTGCATTCACCCTACTATTTATTGTGATATTTTTTTAATAACATATAAACACCATTTTATAGAGCTCAAAGTCAAGAATATTCTCATATAGAGTTCATAGTGTTTAAATTAGATATAGTATATTGTAATTAAAAAATTCAACAACTATGTATTTTAACACTCGAGAAGATGTCAATTTTGAGAAAGAAAAAATATTTAAAAATATTTTAAAAATAAAAAATTATATGACATTCTAGAGGAGAGAGTCCTCTTCCAGAACCTATAATTTTTCTTTTATTTCAAAAAATGTGGTGGGAGATGAAAACTATCGATTTGAATAATTTGAAATTTGAATCATTATAAAAGAGAAAATATAGATCTAAAGCCCATTTTTATTTTTGATTGTTCTAGCTACATGTTTTACCAATGGCATAACCTAATATCAAAGGGAAATAAGTTTATTTCCATATAGTTTTGTGGTGGGAACTAGACCCCTAATTTCTAGTGTTTTTCAACAACTAAAATTTATCTGTAAAAAATAGAAAAATATATAATTTATTATTCCAAATAATTATTAAAAATTATAATCTTAAAATTCATCCATTTCTAAACATTTCATTAGTTTACTTCATTTTAAAATTCTAAATAATAATACTAGTTTTATGTCATTGAATGTGACAACTACACTTTTGTTAGCCTTTTCCTTTGTTAAAGGGTGACACAAGTTTGTGCTTTTACCCTCCTTACTACTTTATTTTCTATCTCTACCAATTGTACCATCAATCTTTCCACATAGAATAGAGAGAGAGGTAAGGAGGGTGGGGTAGATAGATAAGGGGAGAGGAATAAGGTAGGAGGAATCTTATTTCTCACTATTTAATATTTTCCCTTTCCTTTTATCTATCTCTTTACAATTTTGTCTTCTTGAAATGGGTGGGACTACTCTCACATATATCTAAGCCATAACTTCCTTCAAGTTGAGAATTTCCAATCCATGACCAACTACAACCATTTGTTGGTGTTGGAAACTTACAATTGGAAAGGTTGAAGTTATGAAATGAAGTTACAATGGTCATAACCAACTCCAAGAAAGGTTCCCTAGCTATCCTTTCTATTGAAATAGACAAAATTGTTGAATATTCTCATTTAATACAAGAGAAAGAGGTCTTTAAAATAGATCAAGACATTAGAAATACATCAAAATTTTCTTTTTTAATAACAAAGAAACCAATAGGAACTCATCTCTTCCTCTATCTTTCCCTATACTAGGCTCTCTTTATCTCTTCCTCTATATATTAACCCTCTCTATTACCATGAACACCCATAGTTTGTGATATTTTATAGGGCACATTGCTTATTGTGACTCCTATTTGTCATGGTGAGTTCATACTGATTTCTTTTTCATTAACAATATAAGTTTGATCTCTTTAATATGCCAATCAACAAGGATCTTAGTACTTCAATATTAAAACATAAAAGTTTTAAGGTTTAGTAACATAAGTTTTAAAGTCAATTTTCTTAATAAAGGAAATAACTATCCTATGGCTTTCAAATACAAAGGCTTGATGGATCTGTGTTACCATTGAAAATTATTTATATGCTATCCCTTCATCCTTTTTTATTTTGTCTAGTCTAACTTGAGTTGTGTTTCTAACCCCCTCTTTCTCTTATATTTAACGACATAGGGTAAATTTTCTTAACTAATAAAGGTGGTGGAGAGGGAGAGAATGGATCTATGAAGACAAGGAAAATAGGAAGAGAGGGATAAAGGGAATATAGATAGAGAGGGATAAAGGAAAAACTAAAGACAGATGAAGAGAAAAATGATTTAGTTCTCTTTCCCCTTTAATTACTCTCTCTCTCTCTCTCTCTCTCTCACACACACACACACACACACACACACACACACTTCCTATCTATATCTCTCCTCATTTTCTACTATCTCACTTCCTCCCAATTGTCTTTTCTATCTCTCTATTTTTTAAATATTTAAATGTATTTTTAATAAATATTAGAATTTAGAATTGTTTCTACAAAAAATTAATTTTAAATAAATATTTCTATTTTTATATTCCCCCCCCTCTCTCTCTCACACACACAAATACACACACACACACACCCTTCCTATCTTTATCTCTCCTCATTTTCTACTATCTCACTTCCTCCCAATTCTCCTTTTTGTCTCTTTATTTTTATTTTCTATAAAATGTTAATTTTTTTGATATTTAAATGTATTTTTAATAAATATGAGAATTTATAATTGTTTTGACAAAAAAATAATTTTACATAAATAGTTCTATTTTTATATTCCCCACCTTCGCCTCCCCCTCCCACCCCCCCACACACACAAACACACACACACACACACCCTTCCTATCTCTATCTCTCCTCATTTTCTACTATCTCACTTCCTCCCAATTCTCCTTTCTATCTCTTTATTTTTTTAATATTTAAATGTATTTCTAATAAATATTAGAATTTAGAATTGTTTCTACAAAAAAAAAAAAATTAAATACATATTTCTATTTTAGATTCCTCACCTCCCCCCCCCCCCCCCTCTCTCTCTCTCTCCCTCCTATCTCTATCTCTCCTCATTTTCTACTATCTCACTTCCTCCCAATTCTCCTTTCTATCTCTTTTCACTCTCTCTCATTTTCATTGTGTCATTCTTTCCTACCTCTCTTCCATGTCTCACTTTCTTCCTCTCCTCCTATCTATCCATATTCAGATATCCTTAACTCTCTTACTCATATCCATTACCTTCTTTCTCTCACTCTCACATTGATGGGGTAGAAAGGAGAGAGTATGAGAGAGGAAAAGAGAGGTATGAAGGTGGAAGGGAGAACTTGACATCTCTCATGATGAGTTCCTATTGGTTTCTTTGTTATTAAACAATAAAATTTTGATCTATTTCTAATGTCTTGATCTATTTTCAAGACATCATTCTCTTGTATTAAATAACAACATTCAAAAAAATTGTCTACTTCAATAGAAAGAATAGCTAGGGAACCTTTCTTGGAGTTGGTTATAAGATGCGCTTAGAAAGATGCCTACTATTATCCCCCTATATCATCTTAAAATGGAAGCACTTCCACGTTAAGAGAGTTAAGTCCTTCGAGTAAGTGGTTTGGGGTCATGTCAAGCACCTTGAATGGGTATTTGCATGAATTTGGTAGCTTTCTCTCTCTTCATTTCCAGCCTATTTCTGACAACTTGCTTTGTGAAACTGAGGACTTCAAATTTTGGGTCAAGGATGACCTTTTAGGTCAAGGTCAACCTCGACCTTGACCCAGGTTAAGGATGACCTCTATTGGCATTATGATTATTTTTGTCATTAGTGACAACACTTACTCAATTATGAATGCTTACTGAGCATCCAGTGGTTACCTTGTAAGCTTAGCAGTTATGCAGTTTACACTGAGCATTCCTAAAGCTACCAAGTAAATATAGGCAATGTGAAGACCAGCAGTGTCTACCAACTTTCTCAGTGTCTATCATGCTTCACAGTGTCTACCAAGCAGTAAGTTTGTGTCATGGAGATTCAGTGTAAATTGAGCATTGAAAGAAGTAGTGTTTACCGAATGAAGCAAGGTAAACTCAGTGTGCAGTATCTACCGAGTGACACTACATCTACCGAGTCACCAGTGGTTACTGAATTCAGAACTGCATCGAGTGATTAGTATGGATGGAGCCTTCACTTCTACCGAGTGCATGACGATGTCGAGTAATGCAGTGGATGTCGTGTATCAGAAGGTCATCAAGTCAGTTCAGTGAACCCGAGTTATTTACTATTGGACTGACTTTGTAATGTATTTATTCACTTGTATTTTGGTTGACCTTGCAATTTTTTAAAATTTGAAAGGTATATATGTAAGATGTATTGTAAAATATCAAAAATATATGAAAGGAATAGTGAAGTAATGTGAAGTAATTTTTAAAAGTATCTGTGAAGGATTATCAACAGTAGTTCAAGGAATATAGCAAGGTCAATACAAAGGCAAAAAATTTATATTCATCACATAAGGTGATCAGTGCATAAAGGATCTTATCAACAATTAGTTGTAAGTAGATCCACTACTTCATCTTAATAGGTGAATCAATTTTCTAAATCCTCTAACAAGGTAGACTTAACAGTCTTTATATAAATCTCCTAACCGAGTACATACTTCATTGTATGTTTGTAAATCCTCTAACAAGGTGGACCTAGTAGTCCTTTGTGCTCCTAATAGGGTAGATCACCAGAAGTGGTCAATGTAAGCCTTAATAGGCCAACTTTATGTTGTAGTATTGAAGTTTTGTGGGTATCATCCCCACCCCAATTTTACTTTCTATTTGGAAGGTTTCTAGGTCACCAAAATATTGTGTTCTTTTTTGTAATGGATGTTTTATGTTTCAGAACTAATGCATGCAATAGCATAGATGGATGTGTGGTAAATTAACGAAAAGTTTTAAGGTTACTGATTTACCCGTCCCCTCTCAGTAACCTATCATATCTTGAATATTTCCAACAATTGGTATCAGAGCTTTGTGGTTCTCAGGATAAAAGTTTGGCAGCTTAAGCAAATATCTAAAAGACAAATGGAGATATTCAGACTTGACAAGGCAATTGAAAATGAAAAGCTAGATCTAGAGATGGTCATAACTCAACTCAAAGAAGCAAAGGAGCATCTTTCCCAATCCCTAAAAAGAAGGAAGAAACTTGCAAGACAAATGGATGACCATTAGTATGTTGAAGAAAATATTGAAGTTCTTTTACCATCAAGTAGCTCAGATGAAGCTAATGAGGCAATCAAGGAACTCCTAGCAAAGAATGGCTCTCTGCAGGAAAAAGTAAGAAAACTTAAAAGAGAACAAGAAATCCAATCAATGTGAAAATTTGGAACAAAGAAACAAGGCAAATGAAGACTTGGAGGCAAGGAATAATCAATCCAATCAGCATGAAGACCTCATTGATCAAATCTCTAGAGCAAATGAAGAAATAAGGATTCTCAAAGCACAGAATGAAAGAATAAGAAGTGATCTAAATTGTAAAAGGGAAATTAATGAAAGAATATTGAGAAAACTAAGATGTGAAAAGCAAATTATTGAAAAATTAAAGAATGACCTAAATACTGAAAAACAAATCAATGAAAAAATGTTGAAATCACAAGAAGACATGAATCAACTGATTCAACAAAATGAGCAGAATCTTCATAAGCAAAAAGGTAAAGCAAGACTTGGATATAATGAAGAACATGGTGAATCTTCCAAGCAAGGTGCAAAAAGGAATCTAAAACCCTCATGCAATCATTGTGGGAAAATTGGTCATACATCAAACAAATGCTAGAGCAATGGAAAAGGAAAATTCAATGGAAAGTGCTATAACTATAATCAACATAGTCACAAAGCCAATGAATGAAAGGAGAAACCAAAATTTGAAGGTAATTGTCACAAATGCAAGAAGCATGGTTACAAGGCATCTCAATGCAAATCCAAATCATTCAATCCAACTAAACAACTTGTAAAGGCAATATTTGGATGGGACTACAATACCTGGTGCATGTGTCATTATTGTGGAGAATATGGACACACTGGTATAAATTGTGCAAGGCATCACCTAAGGAAGAAGGACACTACTATAAGGTGTTACACATGCACTGAACTTGGTCATATAGCTAAAAACTGCATGAATATAGGTAAAATTGAAGATGAAAAGAAAGGAAGGGCTGACAACATAAGGAAACAAATGAAGTAGCAATGGATTCCTAAATCCACTGAAGATACAAGCTCAAATCATGGAAGTGAAGTCACTCAAGAAGTGGGTGACTCCATCCCCTCAAACTAAATTCCTAAGAATGCGTTGGAGCTGTACTCAGCAAGGAAATCATAAGTAAATCCAAGAAATATGAGGAATGTAAATGATCCAATCAGTATTCAGATACACTAGGATCATAGAAAGGTTATCTTTCATCGATTGCATCAGACTCCACTGAGGAAAGTGGTTAAAGACCTTACCAAGCAAGGTCAGGAGTAAAAGGAATTTGGTTTGTCTACCGAGTTGATACTCTTGTTGAGTTAGGTCAGTGGATGACAGTCTGTCATGCACTACAATAGTATGGTACCTAGCATTAATGGCAAACTTTTCATCAAAATGGGCAAAATTCAACTTCATTTTTCATCGTATACTCAGAGCAAAGAGATTTCCAGATACATTCAAGCAATTTCAAGTGATTTTGAGCGAATTTGTAGTTAGGGAATTTGTTCGAAGATTTCCATCACTTACCGAGCAACAATGGCATCCAGAAGCACCAACACCAGCAAAGTGAAAAGAGGATCAGAAATGTTGGTCAAGGGTGTAGAATGGAAAGCACCAAATTTCAAGTTAGTTCTTGTAGTGGCGGAGGCACTCAACCCTAATGGCACACAATCACAAATTCCACCAAAGGTACTTCGGATTAACGATATCCACACTCATTTTAAATGTTCAATTCAAGAGATAGGAACCCTAGAAATGGATAGTGCTTTAGAAGAAATGCATGTTGATGGCTCATTGAAACCCAAGCACAAGCATTTGGAAACAAAAGGGTTGACTCACATATCACACCTACCAAGAAGCATTCAGATAAAATGGATTAGGTATATTCTTAGCCATGTTCACAATGGTCAGTTATGGTTGGAGCAACCCGTATTGATCACCAAAAAGATGATTCACAAGATTACTAGCCTTCCCATTTTGAGCAAAGCTAAATCCACCAGAACCCTAGGTCGGGATGAACTCCAAAAGAAAACCCTAACCGAGTGGGATGGTAAAGGCTTAAAAATTAGCACCGTTACTAATGTAGAGCTGAGGTTCAGAATTCATGTAATTGCTCACAAGATTTACAGTTCCAGTTGTTTGAACAGTGTGCCATGTGAGGTAGTAGACTTAACATTCAAAGTTGTGAAGAAAAAATTGGAATATGACCTATCAGAGCTACTACTAAGGCAACTAAACAAGAATATGGATAGCATTAGGTCATCAAATAACAATCCCTGCAAATTTGGTTCTTTGTTAACATGTCTCTTCTTTTATGTACAAAAATTATTTCCATCCAAAGGTTCTGTAGTATGGAAAAAGGATGTTCCCATTTTGTATCAGATAAATGAGTTTATAGCAGAAATGGCTGTAAACTTTGACAATATAATGGATAATTATTTTGAAGATTTCAAAGCAAGGATGAACAATAGGTTCAGAATTCCTCCTAAACTTGTTGAGGACTATAAAGATGATGTATGTTTCATGGTAGACTGCGATAGAGTATACATTCAGGCAGTTAGACCCCGAGCTGCATGGGTGAAACCTCTCCCTTATGAGGTAAATATTGATGAAACCAAGGACATCATTGAAGCACTGGTAAATGAGCTTGTAGATCCCAAGCAACCAATTTTTGGTACTTATGATGAGGCAAAAGCCAGGATTGAATTATAAATTAAGCTACCTCAAGAAATCAACAAAGGTAAGAGAAAGATTGCTAAGATGAAAACTATCACTGATCCCTTAATGCTTACCAAGGGAAAAGGAGAGGATGAAGAAGAGGATCAAGAACAAGACAATGAAGAGCAAGAATTAGAAAAAGAGATAGAGCCAGCAAAGAAGAAAGGGAGGATCATCATTACTAAAACCCCAAAGGCCTCCACAACTATTTTCACCAGGAGAGGCAAAGGCAAAAATAAAGATGAAGTAGTATTCAACAAGCCCCAACTTACCTTCCAAGAAAGGTTGAAATAGATGGAAGAAGGAGTTGGCATCACAAACTTCAAAGCTTTAAAGTTTGAAACTAGAACTGATGCAAAGAAGATGCAGATTGAGGAGTTGGTACTCACCAAAATGGGAAAGTGGAAGTATTCCCCAGACTAGATTTCTCCTCAGATCTCAAAAGAATTATTAGTAAGACTACAACCAAGGTGGGAATCAACCACACAAATAATAAAAGACATCTATGAATGATCCTTGAAGAATCTATTACCGAATCTCATTGAGCCAAAAGTAAAGGCAACCATGAAGAATAATGAAGGTAAAATGATGATTAGATTTCACACATGTTTGATTCTAATTAAGAACATTGAGCATGTTATAAGAGATTCAAAAAACATGTGGAAGAATATCTATCACCTGCATAAGCCTAGTTATGATCCAGTTGTGATCAAGGATGATGATGGTGATAGTGATGATGAAGAAGATGACAACACTCCATGTGCTACTATTGATATTGGAGATTATTAGGCACTAAGGGCTGATGATGAAGAGAAAGGGGAAGAAGCTGAAGAGGAAGACATGGAGGAAGAGGATGAAGAAGATGACCCGATGAAGATTGCAGCAGAAGTCATTGCTTCCCTTCCTCACTCTCCACCCAAGCCGACAACATCATCAGGGTTGGAGACAACTTTAGTAGGATTGATTGCATCTACATCAAAAATATCATCTACTCCTTCTACCCCACAACTCCAAGCATCTTCTATGGAAGCATTAGTTACTTCATCTACCAAGTTGCAGCTCTCTTCATCAACACCCGAGCAATCAATCACAACATCATCAACTGTGCTAACTTCTTCTGCTCCATGTACAATAAGTTTGACAACCCATTCTACAATTTTGTCTACCACAGCTCTAACTACACCAATCTCTGTTAGTACTTCAATTATAAATATTCTAGCCTATAAATTACCTATTGGTACATCATTTTTGGGAAGCACATCAATTTTGGATACAGTTGGTACTTCTCTCAGTTTTCCTCCAGTTGGACCAATTCAAGTTTTTTCTGCTAGTCCATCTATATCAACTATTGTTTCTATTTCTAAATCCAAGGAAGTAAACACTAAAGTAAAACCTAAGACTCCTCTAAAAATTCTGCTTATTGGTAAGAAAATTGATGAAGATTTAGATTTGCATAAAGAAATTATTATTCCCAAGATAAATTTAGACACTACCTTAACCAACGAAATGAGAATGGTCAATCGACTTTTAGAGCTAAAGGCAAGGCAGAAGCAACTAAGAGAAGAGAGGGACAGAGAATACACAATAATTGAGAATGCCAAAAATATAATTACTAAAGCTATTGATGTTGATGTTGATCCATCTCAACACATTTTGTTACAATTAGAAGAGGCTGTAAATAAGTTCAATGAGGACACCTCTGGGCAAGAGAAGCTCATTGAAAAGGCAGAGAAGAAATTTGACAATAAGGTGCTTGAGCACATTGTTCAACACATTGCAATATAGTAGGTAGAATTATCCTCAATTTTGAGCAACCTTGAACAATCTTTTACAAATGTAACATTACTTTTTGGCAAGCTCTGTGATGTTACCGAGTACACCAAGGATGTTAAAGAAAAATTAAATAAGATAGATGTGGAAATGAAGGCTAGTGCTCAAAAGTTATAGCTTGACCATAGTTCAAGCTCTTCACATCACATGAAGGTGAAATTTTTGTCAGAAATGCAGGCAAAATTACTTAGAGAAGAAGCCAGGATCAAATCTACACTAATTGACATCCAGAATATGATCCTTCCAGTCATGGACCAAATGCAAAAACATATTGCCTATTCAAAAACATTGATTCAAGACAACAATTTTTCTATAGCAGATCATATGATTGAACTTTCTACAGAAGTTCAAGTGGCTCTCTCCACTTGCAAAATTTTGCAAGATAATTGGGATAAGACATTGTCCCTTATTCTCAAGGTACACTCTAAATTTCTCTCACATTTTAGTGTCTCTATTTGAATTTATTATATATATATTTTTGGCATTATTGTCAAAAAGAGGGAGTATGAGATGAACAAGAGAAGAGAGTAAGAGGAGTAAAAGAGACATTGTGGAGAAATAAAAATAAATTGACATATGTACAAATAAAAGCTATGCATGCCATATGTATGGAGCAGATATGTATATAGCAGATTTACAAAGATCAATTTTGGTAAATCAAAATCAGAATGTCAGTTAACATAAGTTTTGGTTCATAAGTGTTTTTGTCACTAATGCCAAAGAGGGAGATTGTTGGCATTATGATTAATTTTGTCATTAGTGACAACACTTACTCAATTTTGAATGCTTATCGAGCATCCAGTGGTTACCTTGTAAGCTTAGCAGTTATGCAGTTTACACTGAGCATTCCTAAAGCTACCGAGTAAATACAGGCAATGTGAAGACCAGTAGTTTCTACTGTGTTTCTCAGTGTCTGTCATGCTTCACAGTGTCTACCAAGCAGTAAGTTTGTGTCATGGAGATTCAGTGTAAACTGAGCATTGAAAGAAGCAGTGTTTATCGAGTGAAGCAAGGTAAACTCAATGTGCAGTATCTACCTAGTGACACTACATCTACCGAGTCACCAATGGTTACCGAGTTCAGAACTGCATCAAGTGATTAGTATGGATCGAGCCTTCACTTTTACCGAGTGCATGATGATACTAAGTAATGTCATGGATGTCATGTATTAGAAGGTCACTGACTCAGTAAAGTGAACCTGAGTTATTTACTATTGGGCTAACTTTATAATGTATTTGTTCACTTGTATTTTGGCCAACCTTGCAATTTTGTAAATTTGAAAGGTATATATGTAAGATGTATTGTAAAATATCAAAAATATATGAAAGGAATAGCAAAGTAATGTGAAGTAATTTTGAAAAGTATTTGTGAAAGATTTTCAACAGTAGTTCAAGGAATACAACAAGGTCAATACAAAGGCAAAAAAGTTATATTCATCACATAAGGTGATTAGTGCATAAAGGATCTTATCAACAGTTAGTTGTAAGTAGATCCACTGCTGCATCTTAATAGGTGAATTAGTTTTCTAAATCCTCTAACAAGATAGACTTAACAGTCTAGATACAAATCTCCTAACCAAGTACATACTTCATTGTATGTTTGTAAATCCTCTAACAAGGTGGACCTAGCAGTCCTTTGTGCTCCTAATAGGGCAGATCACTAGAAGTGGTCAATGTAAGCCTTAACAGGCCAACTTTATGCTATAGTATTGAAGTTTTTTGGGTATCATCCCCACCCCAGTTTTACTTTCTATTTGGAAGGTTTTTGGGTCACCAAAATATTGTGTTCTTTTATGTAATGAATGTTTTATGTTTCAAAATCAATGCATGCAGTAGCATAGATGGATGTGTGGTAAATTAACGAAAAGTTTTAAGGTTATTGATTCACCCCTCCCCTCTTAGTAACCTGTCATATCTTGAATATTTCCAATAGACCTCAACCCTAACCTAGGGCATGGTAGACCTCGCCCCTAACCCCAAGTTCATTTTTCAATTTCTAGAGGTTTCAGGACATTGGGCTTTGTCAATTTTCATTTTTTGACTTTCGGGTCAGTTGTTTTGGGTTTTGGAATAGTAAAATCTTAAGTTGCATTTAATCTAGGTCCATTTATAGGCATTATGATTAATTGGGGGTCTAATTCTCTAATGTTTACTTCTCTCTAGAAGTTTGTGCCCTGGATCGCTATATAAGGAATCCTTCTTCCCTCATTTTGACATCTATTATCTTGCACATCCACTATCTATGAGCAAAGTTATTATCTACAAGTGAATTTATGATTCTATGAAGTGAATATTTATTATTCATCAAGTGTTCAAGCATTCAAGATCCAACTCATCAAGGAGATCCATTGTTAGCCATTGAAGGATTCAATCTCTCTCTCTCTCTCTCTCTCTCTCTCTCTCTCTCTCTCTAGGGGATATAAAAGAGTAATAAGAGATTAAGGAGAGGTATTATTTGAGGGATTTAGAGACCTAGGAAACTAATTGGTAATTCTTTTATAATTTTGAGGTATCATTTCTTTGGTGTATGTATTTATAATAGGATATTTTAATTGACTAATCTTTTATCTCTTTTTTTCCTCCTTGATGGGTATAATGAATATATGAGGAAAAGAGTAGGAAAGAGTGAAATGGAGAATGGAGAAATTATTTGAGGTTTAGAGAATATGGTAATAGGGTTTAGGGTTATATGTACTAATATATAGTTTAGACATTAGGGTTGGATAGTTTAGGATGTTAGGCTTAGGTGGGCTTTTGATGTAGGAGCATCCTGGGTTGCCTTATTATCTTGCTCATTTTTGTTCATTCTGCAAGTTGGTGCCTAGCAATTCCTTCATGTGCCTAGTTACTATAGCAATTCCTTCATGTGCCGAGTTACCTAGTGTATGCTGAGTGACTCTTCATGTGTCGAGTTACCCAGTGTATGTTGAGTGTCATCATTTGGATGTGATTTCTGCAAGCTGACTTGCAAGATTTATTTTGATCGTGATGTTTATGTTAAGATCTTTTCTTAGGATGTGTCCAGACCGTTTCTGGGTTGACCTTCCTCTTATGTAATGTTCTAGAATAATTTGTAAGCCATTTTGGCAAGTATATATAGAGTGTTTAGGCTTAGAATTAGGAAAGTTTTTGGGAAGAGGAATTCTGGAGAGTGGAACTGAAAGTGCAAATTTGTAGTTGGATCTTTGAATGTAATTGTAATTGGTCGTAACCCAGAAGGCCTTACATCTGGGCATGTATGAAGATTTTTTGATGAATCAATAAAAAATATTTCTCTCTTCTTCCTCCTTTGGTTGTTCCTTGTGTTTGCTTCTGTTGTGTTAACTCTTGCAGGGTGGTGTGGATAGCTAGGTGAGCCTTTGGCCCTAGTTATTCATCCTTTGCCTACGTTAGGTTGGTATCAGAGCTTGAGGTTCATCCTTGTAGAGATTATATTGTGTAGAACCATGATTTGGATTTGGTTGTAGGGTTGCAGATCCATGGATTTGACTTATAACTTGTAGAGGGTTACGATCTTGTAGGAACTTGATTTGTAAAGATGGTTCGTGGTAGAGGAAATAATGTTGATAATGCTATATTGGATCAGTTGAGACAAATTGTAGCCAGATTAGATGTTGTGGAGAGAACCCAAAGGAGAGGAGCACATCTTGATGATGTAAGTGATGATGAAGCAGTAGCACCAAACCATAATCCATAACCTGAAGAAGATCAAGATGAAGAAAGATTATTACGAGTGTTATCTAGGGAAAATTCAAAGCCTATTGTAGAAGTTGTTCCTTATGATGGAAAATTAGATACCAATATTGTGTTGGATTGGATCTCTGATATGGAAAAGTTCTTTGAGTATGAAAACACTCTTGATAATAGAAAGGTGAACATTGTAGTCACTAGGTTGAAAGGTCATGCATCACTATGGTGGGAGCACTTGCAAACTGATAAAAAAAGGAGAGGAAAGGAGAAGATCAGAACTTGGCCAAAGATGGTGAAAAAGGTAAAGAACAAATTCCTCCCTGTTGATTACTAAGTTAGGTTGTTGAGAAAGATGCAAAATTTGAAACAAAAGGACATGACTGTGAAAGAATATATTGAGGAATTCTATAGATTGGACATTAGATCTGGACATGTGGATGATGGTGTTGAGAAAATTGCAAGGTACATTAATGGATTGAGATCTAGAATACAAGATGAAATAAGTTTTGTGAAGTTGGAAAGTGTAGAAGAAGCATATCAATATGCCTTGAAAGTTGAGGAGATCTTGACAAAGAAGCATGAACAAAGATAAAAAGGTAGAGGTGGTAGATTCTAGAGAGGTAGAGGTAGATCTTATGGTGAAGGTGGCAGATCTGATAATTTTATGCAGGATAAAAACAAATCTGAATGGAAGAATGATGACAAAGGCAAGACCGAATGGAAAAGTGGTAATTCTTACTGAGGAGGCACTAATTCTTACCGAGGAAGAGGTAATTCTTATTCTAGAGGTGGATTTCATGGTAATTGTTTCAGATGTGGTAAAGAGGGACATAGATCTTTTGAATGTAGATCCTCTAAAAGTGGGCAAGATAACATAAATACTATGATTCAAGGAGATGATGAGGGTTCACCAAGTGGACCTCAGGCTGGAGAAAATATGATGGTGAGAAGAACCTTATGTAATAAGAGAAGTGATGAGGAACTTTTTTTAAGGAGAAGTCTTTTCAAGACAAGATGTAAGATGGCTAGAAAATGATGCAAAGTGATCATTGACAGTGGAAGTTCTACAAATTTGGTATCAAAAGAGCTAGTTACCAAGTTGCATTTGTAAAGGCTAAAACATCCCAAACCTTATCATGTTTCATGGATCAAAGATGAGCATAAGATATTGGTAAGTGAGCAATGCCTTGTGAAGTTCAAAATTGGACATTACTTTGATGAAGTTTTGTGTGATATTATGCCCATGGATTGTTGTTATATTTTGTTGGGTAGAACTTGGCAATATGATAGATATGTTGTACATGATGGAAGATTGAATCAATATACTCTTTGGGTAAATGGGAAGAAAAAAATATTGCTGCCTTTGATTGAAAGTCTAGATGAGGCCAGTTGTACTACAATGAAAGTTTGCATGGTTAATGGAAAGCAATTTGAAAAGGAAATGAAAAAGAATCAAGTTTATTTTGCCATAGTTCCTAGAAGACCAAGTGTTGGTAGTAATGACCGAGTAGCAGAAGTTGGTAATGACAAAGTGACAACAAAAATTGCAGAATCGCTTAATGAGTACAAATACATTGTTGCTAATGATATTCCTAATGGTTTACCTCCAGCAAGAAGTATAAGTCATTGTATGGATTTGATTCTTGGAGCTAGCTTTCCAAAAAAAGTACCATATAGATTGACACCTACAGAGAATGAAGAACTTAATAGACAAGTGCATGAGTTGTTGCATAAAGGTTTGATCAGAGAAAGCTTGAGTCCATGTGTTGTACCTACTGTATTAGCACCTTAAAAGAATGGAGAATGGAGAATGTGTATTGATTCTAAAGTTAATGACAAGATCACAGTGAAATATAGGTTTCCTATGCCGAGGATGGATGACATAATGGATCATTTGAGTGGAGCAAAGTATTTTACCAAGATTGATTTGAAGAGTGGCTATCATCATATTAGAATCAGAGAAGGTGATGAATGGAAGACTACTTTCATGAAAAAAGATGGTTTGTATGAATGGTTGGTTATGCCTTTTGGTTTGACTAATGCACCTAGTACTTTCATGAGGTTGATGAATGAAGTTCTAAAAAGATTTTTGGGTAAGTTTGTGATTGTTTATTTGGATGATATTCTAATATTTAGTAAGACTAAAGAAGAACATCTTGAGCATATTAGACAAGTATTGCAGAGGTTGAAAGAGGAAAAGTTGTTGATTAATCCAAAAAAGTGTTCTTTCATGCAAGAGGAAATTGTGTATTTAGTATTTGTGATTTCAGCTGATGGTTTGAAGATGGATCCTGAGAAGGTTAAAGCAATTTTGGAATGGCCTACACTTGAGAATGTGTGTGAGGTAAGATCATTTTATGGTTTGGCTAGTTTTTACAAAAAATTTATAAAGAATTTCAATTTTTTTTGTAATGCTATGACGAGACAATGAGGGGAGATAAAAAAGACTTCAAGTGGACACATGAAGCTGATAAGAGTTTTGAGAATTTGAAACAAAAGGTTGTTGAATTACTTGTATTGGCTTTACCTGATTTCAACAAAGTATTTCAAGTTGAATGTGATGCAAGTGGTAATGCAATAGGAGCTATATTAAGTCAAGAAAGTAAACCCGTTGCTTTCTTTAGTGAAAAGTTGAATGATGCTAAAAGGAAATATTTTGTGTATGATAATGAATTTTATGCTATTGTCCAAGCATTGAAGAAGTGGAGACATTATTTGATTCCTAAAGAGTTTATACTGTATACTGATCATAAAGCTTTACAATACTTGGGGAGTCAACATAAATTGAATCAAAGACATATGAAGTGGGTTGAGTACTTGCAGAGTTTTACATTTGTGATCAAGCATAAGAGTGGAGTTACTAAAAGAGTTGTTGATGCATTGAGTAGAAGACATTCTTTGTTGACTAAAATGAAGGTTGAAGTTCTTGGTTTTGATGAAATGAAAGAGTTGTATGATGCTGATCCTTATTTTTTTGAGGCGTGGAGAGAGTGCAAAGCACCGAATTTGACAGATCACATAAGTAAGTATGATGATTATTTCATTCAAGAAGGCATGTTGTTCAAAGGTATTCAATTGTGTACTCCTAGAAGTTCTATGAGGTTGAATCAGATTAAGGAAAAGCATAGTGGTGGATTAGATGGACATTTTAGAATTGATAAGACATTGAGTTTGCTAAAAGAGAAGTATTATTGGCCACAAATGTATAAGGATGTTTAGAAATTTGTAAAGAGTTGTGAAGTTTGTCAAGTTGCAAAAGGAGTGAGTCAAAATACTGGTTTGTATACACCTATTACTATTCCTGAGAAACCTTGGACTGACATCAGTATAGATTTTGTTCTTGGATTGCCTAAGATAGTGAAAGGGTATGATTCCATATTTGTTGTAGTGGACAGATTTTTTAAAATGGCTCATTTCATACTATGTAAGAAGACATCACTTGCTGAGCATGTTGTTGAACTTTTCTTTAAAGAGATTGTGAGATTGCATGGATTACCAAGAAGTATTATTTCTAACAGAGATAGTAAGTTTGTTGGTTATTTTTGGAAGACTTTGTGGAAGAAGATGGGTACTGAGCTGAAGTTTAGTTCTACATTCCATCCACAAACAGATGGACAAACAGAGGTTGTGAATAGAAGCTTGGGTAATTTGCTGAGAATTTTAGCTGGGAATAAGCCAAGTAATTAGGAGATGGTATTAGCACAAGCTAAATTTTCATATAACAATAATGTGAATAGGAGTATAGGGAAGACACCTTTTGAGATTGTTACTAGAATGCATCCTAGAGGTATATTAGATTTGAGAGATGTTGCTGGTGAAGAAAAGAGAAGTGTTGTAGGAGAAGAATTTGCTGATTTTATGGAGTCTTTGCATAAGGAAGTAAAGTTGAGGTCGGAACAAAGTAATTAGAAGTATAAGGAGAATGGTGATCAGTCTAGAAGACACCATGATTTTCAAGTTGGTGATGAGGTGACAATTCATCTAAAAAAAGGAAGGTTCCCAGTTGGAACATACAATAAGCTGAAGATGAAGAAATTTGGATCTTGTAAGATCTTGAAGAGGTTTTGACAGTGGTAATGCTTATGAAGTTGAGTTACTTGATTACATGGATATATCTCCTATATTCAATATTGCTGATTTGTATAAGTATCATGAGTCAGAGGATGAAGTTATTGTATTAGATAATTATCCTAAGAAGCAAATTGAAGAAGTTAAATAGATATTGGATCAAAGAGTTGGCAAGAGCACAAGAGGAAAAGATTACTATGAATATTTGGTGAAGTGGAAGAATAGACCTATTGAAGATGTTTCATGGATTTCTCAAATTGAGTTGGATTCAGCTCAGGTTGTGACATCTCAATGATTCAAGAGAATCATTTCTTTCAACCTCAGTTGTCTGATGCAGGAGTATCCTGGCTTACCTTGTTATCCTACTCATTTTTGTTCATTCTACAAGTTGGTGCCTAGCAATTCCTTCATGTGCCTAGTTACTATAACAATTCCTTCATGTGCTTAGCAATTCCTTCATGTGCCTAGCAATTACTTCATGTGCCCAATTACCCAGTGTATGTTGAGTGACTCTTCATGTGCCGAGTTACCCAGTGTATGTCAAGTGTCAACATTTGGACATGATTTTTGCGAGCTGACATGCTGGATTTATTTTGATTGTGACATTTATGTTAAGATATTCTCTTGGGATGTGTCCAGACTGTTGTTGGGTCAACCTTCCTCTTATGTAATGTTCTAGAATAATCTATAAGCCATTTTGGAAAGTATATATAGAGTGTTTAGGCTTAGAGTTAAGCAAGTTTTTAGGAAGAGGAATTCTGGAGAGTAGAACTGAAAGTGCAAATTTGCAATTGGATCTTTGAATGTAATTGTAATTGGTCGTAACCTAGAAGGCCTTGTAGTTGGACATGTATGAAGATGTTTTGATGAATCGATAAAAGTATTTCTCGCTTCTTCCTCCTTTGGCTGTTGTTCCTTGTGTTTGCTTTCCTCGTGTTAACTCTTACAGGGTGGTTTGGATAATTGGGTGAGCCTTTGGCCCTAGTTATTCATCCTTTTCCTGCATCAGCTTTAGGGTTTAGGGGATAGAGAGATGGGTATGTAGCCCAAGCTTGGGTAAAAATACTTTTAATGTTTGTGAATTCTATTCAATTTAAGTATACTTTTTCCTTTATAGTATTGGTTATGGCTATATATGAATGAGATGAGATTTACTCCAAGAATAAGATAGATACATAAGTCAATATATTACATCATCATAGAACTAAATGTGTGAATCTTGAAGCACATGAGATGTAGTTCACCCTAGTACTTCATACTTACAATAAAACCCTATTGAGGTGCACACACTTCTTTTAACTAAAGAGAAAGGTTGCGATATCCATCTTTCAATCAAATAATATCTTTACCCACAAAGGTCCACCTCTCTCTCTCTCTCTAAACCCTAAAAGTACTGACTATAACCATAATCTCTAAAATCTAAGTCATTTCTCCCTCTTCCACACCTCTCTCCATGTCTCACCGTATCTCTCATATCCCTCTCTCTCTCTCTCTCTCTCTCTCTCTCTCTCTCTCTCTCTCTCTCTATCTTTCCCTCTTTCTCTCTTTCTCTACACCCCAAGCCTTAAAATTTAAATCATTTCTCCCTTTTACCCTATATTATTTTCTCTTTCTTTCTCTCTGCCTATGCAAGTCCTATCTTTCCTTGATGATAGGGTTTAGGGTTCAACATTGATGGTACAATATTTCTAGGGAATATAAATAATTCACTAATTCAAGATAGCATATAAATAATTCACCAATTCAAGATAGCTCTATAAATAATTATCAATGGTAACACAAAGCCATCAAGCCTTTGTATTTGAAAGCCATAGGTTAGTTATTTCCTTTGTTATGAGAATGATCTCCAAAATTTATTGTTGGCAATTTTTGCCCCCCATTCAACCCATCCCTGATAATTGATCTGAGAAATCTTCAATGGGTTGGATCCTTTGTTGTGGTCTAACACGTGATCTATCAGGGGTTAACATTTTGTGTTAACCATTTTCACTATTTTGGAAAGTGATTGTCATGCCCTTTCTGAAATAGTGAAAATTGCTATTTCAAAAGGCTTCCTTTCTTGCCCTTCCAAAATAGTGAATTTCACTATTTTAGAGAGCTTGTTTCCTTGCCTTTGTGAAATCGTGACATTGGGTTATGAAAAATGGGCTTGTGCCACATGGCGAGGGGAAAACTTGTGTGTTATCCCCATTTTTTCCATTTTGTAAGGGTCATTTTTGGTGACCCATGAAATCATGAAATTGATGTTGCCTCTTCCACCATGCATTGGGAAATGTGTCAACAAACAGTTAACATTTTGTGTTATCCCATTAATGCTCCTAGCAAAATGGCAAAACTAGTTAGGCTCTTCCTTCCTTATATGTCATTGGTGGGTTAACACACACAATTGGTGGTTAACATGTCGTGTTGTCCATTTTTGCTATTTCATAGTGCCACTTTCATGCCCTTTGCAAAAAATAGCAAAATTTTACTATTTTGTGAAGCTGCCTTCCTTGCCTTTGTGAAATAGTTTCGCTATTTTGCAAAGCTTCATTCCTTATATGTCATAGGTGGGTTAACAAGCACAATTAGAGGTCAACATGTCGTGTTGTCTATTTTCTCTATTTCGTAGTGCCACTTTCATACCTTTTGCAAAATAGAATTTTTTTACTATTTCACGAAGCTTCCTTCCTTGTCTTTAGTGACTTGCTTCCTTCCTTATATGCTATAGGTGGGTTAACACACACACACAATCAGCAGTTAACATGTCATGTTGTCTGTTTTCACTATTTTTTAGTGCCACTTTAATGCCCTTTGCGAAATAGAAACATTTTGCTATTTCATGAAGCTTCCTTCCTTGCCTTTGTGAAATAGAGAAGTTTCATTATTTCGCAAAGCTTCCTTCCTTATATGTCCTTATATGTCATAGTGATCCGGAGAATATTGAAAATCAAAATTTGAAGTATCTCAAAAACTCCAAAAATCAACACCACGTTAAAGTTCTCAAATTTTTGATTCCAACGCAACTCAAATGGATGAAAATGGAGTCGTATGCTCGAGTTATGGCTAGTCAAAATTTGGTCAAACTAGGTACAAAGGTCGACAAAAGGTGAAAAAATAAACATCTCAGAAGTGGTTCACAATGGATTTCAAATTGAAGATCTCGTCAAGATCTTTCCAGTGGCATTTGTTTCGTCAAAAATAGACTCTGTATGTGAAATGTAGTGCCTGCCCTCATTTGCCTTTTTCTGGACACATTGTTGCTATTATTATTAGACTAGTTTTATGTTGATGGATTAGTAGTATTGTTTTGAGACTATTAGACATTATGTTATGGATTCAATTGATATATGATGAGATTATTTAGATTCTACATTTCATGTATGCATTGCTTTCAGTCATTGATGATTAGTTAGATGGTTTATTATCTCATGTGTTTTATTATGGATACTTACCCCATACTTGCATGTGTATGGTGTGCATGTTTGTTCTTATTGTATGGCATTTCTGATGTGGTTAAGGAAGGGAGTCATAGTCACCTGCTAGTTGGGATCTACACAATGCACCACTTCTTGTCATTGCCTATTTAGCTTAGCATTATATATATTGTATGTACATGCATGGTTTTTCTACAGGTTGTAGGTACCAGGTATCGACTTCCTTGAATTTCCAGGATGAGCATACCCTATTACGCTATCTCAATGATAAGAGAAGGGAGATAAATTCTCAAGTCCAAATCCCAAACCCTTAAACCATTGTCCTAGAGAGATAGGACAAGTATTTGGATATTTTAACCACCAAATGTGTCAAATGACATAATTCATGATTTTTAACCCTTTAGACTGATTTTGTGTGCATTGTTCTATGATGGGTTTTCATATTTTATCTTGGAGGTCTATGGTGAATTTTCTATTAATTAAGTCTTGAATAAATAGATTTAATTAATAAAATTAATTATATGGAGAAAATTAATATAATATCATGATCTTTGATATTTTGACTATAATTAATTAAATGAAAATTAATTGGGAAAAAGAATTAAATAAAAGAAATTAGAAATTAAAATTAATAATAATTATAAAATAATAATAAAGTAATAAATAAATAATAATAATAAAAGTTATAAAAATTAAAATTAAAAGTTATAAGCTTGCCTAGGAGTTAATGCACCTTTTGATTTCTCATATGTCAACAACACAAGAGTTAGTGCACCAATTAAGCACATAGTGTCTACCACCTTATGACTCATCTAGAAGGTTGGAATAGACTCATGCTTAGTTGTCAACACCTTCTAGTTGTTTCTAGAGACATTCTAGGTGCTTCCTGAGAGTTCTTTATATTCAGGCACTCCTAGAGGCTTAGGGAGAGCATTTGGAGAGCATTTGGAGAGTGTTTTGGAGCATGTTGGAGGACTCGAGAACGTTGGAGAAGGTAGGAGTTTGCTCTGCAATTTTTTGAGGAGAAGTGAATTAACATCAGAATCCAGGTAGACACTTGTGATTTTGCTTATGTTATTTCTGCATCTTGCATTTCCTGTCTTCTTCGTGTCTTCCATATGCGTTCTGAGAATTTTTCCAATTTTGGTTGTATGAATTCTTGATATGTGTAGTTAAAATCTATTTGAGAAAATCTTATATGCGTAAATCTGAAGAGATTACGGAGCTAGGGTTTAAATTGATAGCCAAATCCATT
>CM053783.1:807886309-808168809 GCA_028749045.1 Cupressus sempervirens | reverse complement strand
ATGTTTTTTAGATGCTCATGGAGATTTGATGTGGATTATCTTTTGTGATTTTGAGATTTATGATTCCATGAGCTTAGGTAGGTTATCTGCTTGTAGTGTCGGGGAGTGGCTTGCAATGGGGGCGGGGCCCTAAGAGGTTGCCAGGGTAACTCATTATAAGTTGTTTTAATAAGTGAAAACATTCACACCTAATACTAACTAAATGAACCTAAAAAGATAATTGTTTTGTTCTTGCCCATGCCTTGAGTGCTAGTATAGACTAGGATGGGAGTAGAGAGAATGCTTGGTTGCAACCTTGCATTCCATAGTATGCCTTGTCAGTATGAGAGGATACTAGTGGCCACATAGGAATCAGTAGGGACCCATGGAGTCCTAAGCTAACTACCAGGGTAACTTCTACATGATTAATGCGATGACATGTGCCTACTTACAACGTAGGTTTCCTGCATGTCATTGTGTGCCTCTAGGATTAGATGTCGATCTTGTGATTGGAACCTTTGAGTTAGTATACTTTTAGGATTCTTGGACTATAGAGATTTATGCTATGTGATTTGGATAGCCTATTTGGGACTTGAGATTATCTCCTCAGCACGGTGGGAGTGGACCACTTAGGTTCCACAGTCGGGTGGTAGTGTTTTTCCACTCTTATCATTTGAGATCCGTTTGAGACACCATGACTGATGCATTCTTTGTTGGCATCTATCTTCATGGATTATGATGGTGGACATGTATCCTTACATTGATGATTCGCATATGTTCAATGATGATATCTTATGTTTAACTTTGTATGCATGTGATGTAGTATGTTTTAGGAGTGACATTCTTACTATGTTAATACCGATGATCTCCTCGGTGATTTGGAATGTTACACATGGAGGGATGGCTAGGACCCACGATGGTCTAATGATGCTATTTATGGTTTGGAGGAACTATGCACTTAGTTTATTATGTTTGATCTTTTATGATGGATGTCTATATCTTCTATGATGCTGTATGATATGTGATTACCTTTACTTTGTTGCATCATGGATTGGAATAGGATGATGTACTTTATTTCACATATGTATATTCTTTTAAGCCTATCATACCTTGTGACATGTACAGTGGATGATTGAGCATTCAGAAATGTAATTTATGAACATTTGACTTTTCATTATTATTTCATGAGGATGTGATGATAGATGAATAGATAAATTAGATGTGATTCAATGTTAAGGGATCCATGGAGAATGTAACCTATTATGTTTATGTTTACTTTTAAATGGTTATTATTATTGCTTTCATTATTATGCATAAGTTGTATATGGTTTTACTTCCATGTCTATTTTTTTCTAAAAAAAATTGCTACCAAACTTAGCGAAACTTTAGGTTAATTCTTTGAATCTCTTGGCAGGGCATTACATGAAAGATATGGCAGTTTGAAATTCAGGTAGAAGTATGAATTGGGATGATGCCAGCATGACCTCATCATTTGGACAGGCTAGCGGGTGGACAAAGTTTATAGTGGGATTTGAACCCACAACTACCTCGTTTCTAATGGAAACTAATTGCCACTACACCATACATGGCATTTAAAGATCATATGTGCATTATTATATTTAATGTTTAAACTTTTGATAAGTTAGAAAAGGGGTGGCCGGCGACGAGGTTGGAACCCTCAACCAGCCACCTGATAAAATATCTAACTGTCACTGTGCTATTTTAGCACTTTATAATATATATGTGGCATTTTCTATTTATCTTTTAACCAACCCGCCAACCTTATGTTAAATAAGGTTTATGGTTAATTTGCTACCCTAGAATTGTCATGAGCCAATTCTTTTAAAAAGGGCTAAAGGGTTATTTTGAGGGGAAAATTAATTGAGGAGCCTATTATTGAAATTTTTTGTTATAGCCTTATTTTGGCTAACCCTTATGTATAAAATAGGCTTATGTAAAGCTTTTGAGGGGAGATTTTTTAGGAGCCATTCCAAGGGCATTCCAGTGAGGGCATTCCAAATGCATTTTGCATTTGATTTAGTCAATGCCAAGAGGAATGTGAGAGTTTCTCTAATCAAGAAGAATTCTTGTCGGAGGAATAAGAAGAATGTGATGTAATGATGCTTTGTCTCTGTAGTAAAGCCTTTTCAAGTGAAGTCTTTCTTGCTCTTTAGAAACCAATCTTGCACCTTGAGAGCTTGTATGCAAGATGGTTCAGTTAGGAATTGTATAATGAGTTTGCGGATGGACTATAGTATGTTGTAAATTAACTTTGGGAGCATCAATAATACATCAGTCACTTAGTTGAGCTAGACCCAAAGACATAGTCTGCTTAGATTGGATGAACTCCGTAATCAAATTGGTTCTTTGCTCTCTCTTTTCTCTATCTCTGTTGATATAACTCTCTCTTTCTATTGATCATGTTATTTTTAATATTTAATGTCTTTTTAGTTACACATTAGACATTAAGTACTTGTGCACCTTTATGTAATTTCACTTAGCATATAATTATGTAGATCCTAAAATTAGATCAAGTGGTATTAGAGATAGTTTAGTAAATTTTGCAAGAAGTGATTGCAGGTGTACTTTCCACAATGACATCAGAAAAGGGGAAATCATCTAAGATGGAATTGACTCCATCAATAGTAGCAAGCATCCACTCTGTCACAAAGAAAGTGGAATTACTCATCCAAGATCATCAAGAAGAAGATGAGAGAGTCCAAAAATTGGAAGAAGCTAATCACCAGCTTCGATTAGAGAATGCAAATCTTCGAAGGCTTCTAGAAGAGGCTAATAGGGAGAAGCAAAGCTTGCATAAGATGTTCTGAAGGGAGAATATTAGAAGTCCTCTTCATTTAGAGAGTGTTGACATGTGTGCATTGAGTCCACGATTAGAAGAAACTTCTTTGTACTCTCTGCTCACCCCACCTGGAAGTATGGATGCATCATAAGCTTTGAAGTCTTTGCTAAAGCAAGGATTCCTTTGTGGCCATTGAAAATGGGCTAATTATGGCTCAAAGGAGAATGTAAGTCATTGTTCTTTTTGTGAACATATGGAGTACCTGAGATAGTTTCAAGCCCCTACCAACCACAGTGGTTGGATAGAGGTGTCTTCTATAGCAAAACAAAAGTAGGAACTTGAACACCACTCTATTGGGAGCTTTGAGAAGCACACCAAGGGCATCGACAAGAAACTAATGTCCAAAATGGGATATAGTGGCAAAGGCCTGGGCATCCATGAACAAGGCATTACCCATCCCATTGAGGCAAAGCAGAGGCCTCAAAAGCAAGGATTGTGATATGGAGGAACTGACAAGAACTCTAAGGCCTTCTTGAAGGCAAATTCTTTGGACAATGTTGAGGGTGTTGAACCCAAGTCTTCTCTAAAGAATAAGGTCAAGATGCATGAAAGGATCCAAAACTTTTGCAACCATTGTTAGATAAGTGGTCATTGGATAGAGAAATGTTGGAAGCTACACCTAGAACTTTGACGCTCTCCTAAGTTCATTGCAGAATCTAGTCAACCCAAAGTAGACAAGGCAAGAGTCAATATGGTACCTGACACCACCATGCAAGAGACCAAGGCACAAGAAATGCTAGTAGTTTCCACCACTCCTGAGGTAGTCCTAGTGGAAGCACAACAGAGTAGTGAGAAACCCAAGAAAGCAGGTTCCTTTGAACAACTTCGTAAGAGTTGGCAACAATTTTCAGCTAACTAGCAATATCAACTTTGTGTGTGTTAGCTTTTTTAGAGCAGGGTAATTGTTGATAGCAAGCTAGTGTGTTTATGAGTATATGACTCTAAATAAATTTATATGTAATAAAGTTGTATAATCCTAGGGTTGAGATGTTTGTATGACTATTAACAGCAATATCTCTTATAATCTAGAAAAGAGAATACTTTGAACTTCTTATTTCAAACTTTGTTTGGTGCGAGGCTCTCTAGACAAAGCACCTATTAAAGCTAATGTGATTTAGAGTTGTAGAGAGCGACTAGCTAATGCCTTAAAGTTCTTTTCTTTATGACTCGGTAAAAAATGGTTAGTTGATGATCAATGTTCATATAGGTCTTTATCATGACCTTGATGCATATGCAAATATTTGGAGCTTTTTGGTGATGCATTTAGTCAGCCATTCCGAAGTACAAAGGTGAAGGAATGTTTCAAGTTGAGGCTTTGTTACCATCACTTGTGCAGTTTGCAAGAAAGAAGAAGCATCAAAAGTGACTAGGCTAGAATGCGGACATGAACTACCATCGTAAGAAGCATTGAGTGACAAGTTTATCATGCTCAATTTTTCTTCTTTCTTTATGGTTTTTCAAGTTTCATTTGAATTGCATCCCTTTCTTTAGAAGTCCTAGTGTGACTCAAGTACGAGTCCCCTTGAGGAAAAATGTGACATTGATTGTCAAAATATAAGACCCTGAGAAGGCAGAATAGATAGTATCGAGGCATAGGTGAATTTGACCAAGACCAAAGTCTAGTTCAATTGTCAAATTTAAGCATTGCAGTGAAGCTTCAAAGGTGGCAACAGAACCAAGATATGTGACAAAGGAGCTAAAGTTTCTACTGTATACACTTTTCAAGGACCAAAAGCCTTTTCAATGGGGAGGATTGATCTGGAGGATATTTTCACCAAAATTTGAAGTATCTCAAAAACTCCAAAAATTAACACCATGTTAAATTTCTCAAAATTTTGATTCCAACGCAACTTGAACAGATGAAAATGGAGTCTGTATGCTCTAGTTATGGTTGGTCAAAGTTTGGTCAAACTAGGTATAGAGGTTGGCAAAAGGTTAAAAAAAAAATCTCAAAAGTGGTTAACAATGGATTTCAAATTGAAGATCTCGTTGAGAGATTTCTAGTGGCATTTGTTTCATCAAAAACAAACTCCATATGTGAAAGATATGTCAATTTGAAATTCAGGTAAAAGTATGAATTGGGATGATGTCAGCATAACCTCATCATTTGGACAGGCTAGTAGGTGACAAAAGTTCATAGTGGGATTTGAGCCCACAACTACCCCATTTCTAATGGTAACTAATTGCCACTACACTATACATAGCATTTAAGGATCATAGGTGCCTTATTGTATTTAAAGTTTAAACTTCTGCTAAGTTGGAAAAGGGGTAGCTGCCGGTGGGGTTGGAACCCCCAACTAGCCACTTGATAAAATATCTAACTATTACTATGCTATTTTAATTCTTATAATGTATATGTGGCATTTTCTATTTATCTTTTAACCAACCCGCCAACCTTATGTTAAATAATGTTTATGGTTAATTTGTTACCCTAAAATTGTCATAAGCCAAATCTTTTAAAAAGGGCTAAAAGGTTATTTTGAGGGGGAAATTAATTGAAGGGCCTATTATCAAAATTATTTGTTATAGCCATATTTTGGCTAACTCTTATGTATAAGAGGCTTATGTAAAGCTTTTGAGGGGAGATTTGTCAGGAGCCATTCCAAGGGCATTCCAGTGAGGGCATTCCAAATGCATTTTGCATTTGATTTAGTCGATGCCAAGAGGAATGTGAGAGTTTATCTAATCAAGAAGAATTCTTGTAGGAGGAATAAGGAGAATGTGATGTAATGATGTTTTTTCTCTATAGTAAAGCCTTTTTAGGCGAAGTCTTTCTTTCTCTTTAGAAACCAATCTTGTGCCTTGAGAGCTTGTATGTAGGATGGTTCAAGTTAGGAATTGTATAATGACTTTACAGATGGAATATAGTATGTTGTAAATCAAATTTGGGAGCATCAATAATACATTGGTCACTTATTTGAGTTAGACCCGAAGACATAGTCCACTTAGATCGGATGAACTCCGTAATCAAATTGGTTCCTCTCTCTCTCTCTCTCTCTCTCTCTCTCTCTCTCTCTCTCTATTTTCTCTATCTTTGTTGATATAACTCTCTCTTTCTATTGATCATGTTATTTTTAATATTTAATGTCTTTTTAGTTACACATTAGACATTAAGTATTTGTACATCTTTATTCAATTTCACTTAGCATATAATTGTCTAGATCCCAAAATCAGATCACATAGGTGGGTTAACACACATAATCAATGGTTAACATGTCGTGTTGTCTGTTTTGTCTATTTCATAGTTCCACTTTCATGCCCTTTGTGTTATAGCAAAATTTTGGTATTTCGATAAGCTTCCTTCCTTGCCTTTGAAAAATAGAAAATATGTTTCATTGTTTCGCAAAGCTTACTTCATTTCCTTTACAAAATAGCAAAATGGGATAACATGAAGGTTATGGAAGATAACCTAATGTGTTAATCCAATCAATAAAAGAAATTATGGGGTGGGCTAACATGGAATGTCAACCCTACTATGTGGAGAAGCCTAATTTGTTTCGCCTCCAATTACTAGAAGAAATTGCAAGATGAGATCACATGCAATGTTAATCTTGACATGTGGAGAGGCCTAACTTGTTTCACCATTCTAATCTAAAGAATGTCCACTAGAATAGAACCTTACCTAGTAGAGAAGACTATAATTTGCATGAGTTCTCTTAGAAGATAGTGTTTAAAAGAGGAAGGTGAAGACATAGATAGGCAAGGGAGTAATAGTGTTCTCTTAGTAAATGATTAGCAATAAAGTATCTAATATAAGATTAAGACATTTGTGAATAGGAAATACAGATAATGACAAATAGGATAGAGAAGCATAAAGATGTAGAGAGGAGGAAGGAAGAGATGGTGGAGTGATAAACAAATTGGAAGAAGTAGAAATAAATAAACACAAATATATGAAGAAAAAGAGAGGATGAAAGAGATATGTGGGAGGAAGGAGTAAGTGTAGGGTAAGATGATAGGGGAGAGAGGGAGATAGTAAGAGATGGGTAAAGATAGAGTATCTATTATTTATTTCAACAAATATATATTATAATATTGATATATAAAAAATCAATATTAGTATCACAATTAATGGTATCCAAAGTGAAGATGACATGTAATGTTATCCAAAGTTTATTGGTAATAAGTCATGTTATCCCCCTAAGCTTTGTGGCTCACTTCCATGTTGTTCTACCTAATGCTTTGTATATTAGCTTATGGCTGTGTGAGGTAAAGGTGGTGAAAGGATATTTTAAAGACATGTTTAAGGATTATTGATGAATTATAGTGTGTTTCTCAATATATTATAAGAAATATACTCAAATTTCAATTAAAAACAATATTTAAGAGGTTTCTTAAAAATAAGAACAAACTTTACCACTCGTGGGGCCACTCGCTTCACAAATTGTTCCACAAAAAGTTTAGCAATTGTTGCTAGAAAAAATAAGCTAACCAATAGCATGAGCACCTTCCCTTAGAAAGAACATTGAACTTAAGTCTCAATAATATAAGGCTATAATAGCATAATGTACATATTGATTTATTTCTATATAAGGGAACATGTGGTTTAATAAGGTGATTTTATGGATACATATTTGGTAGGAAACTTGCTTGGAAGATCACTAGTGAAAGATGTACTCTTTCTTGGGGGGAAACTAATGGCTAGGTAAGAAAAATATTACTCATCCAATACCAAGGAAAAACACTCTAATATATAAACATGATTTAAAAAAAATGATAATACTACATAGATTATGCTTAGGCATTGGAGTAAAATTCATGGTAATAAGGATCAAATGTGTACTAGAGTGCCACAATATTAACAAAAATCCCTATGATATTTCATGCTTGGATGAATGTTATGATGTTTAGTTTCACTTCACATTTTACATATAATGAATAATAGAAAGGTACAAAGTTAGAAGTTTAACATGTAATGCCCCGCCCGAAGATCCTTGGAACAAGGATTCAATACAAGCCAATATATATATTTTTTACAAGTATGAATGCACATGACAACATCATACAGGGATCACAAAGATTGCAATAGAAGACTTCACCACAATCCCGACAACCAACGAATCTCCAAATGCCACTACCAAACTAACACACACAAACAAATGCCAACAACAACCACACACATGATGAAGGCTCAAAGAAATGACCACTCATCAACAAAACACCAAGTTGGGGTAAAATGCAGAATCCTAAAATTTAGCTAAGCCTGAAATCTTGAAGCCCTGAAATTTGGCTAAGTCTAAATTTCTGAAGCCTTGAAATTTCCTAGAATCTTTATCTTATCTCGAAGAGGTCTAAAACCTATCTAAAAGATTTGTCGCATATATCTAAATATATCTTAAGTATAAGGAATATATACTTAAATGATATATTTTAAACCCTATAGAAAAAATGTTTTGAACTGGAAAGGTGTGAAATCCAATAAGGTGTCCAAAACCAACTTCCAAAACTTCCTTGGCCAAGCCTAACTGCCCCCCATTCCTTGTGTGAGAAAGTGCATTGGTCTCGAGTTTCACGCGAGACTTTGCATCATTGTGCACAAGAAAGTGCATGGCTCTGCATGAGGAATCGCTGCATGCCGCATGAGGAAACACATCAATGCGACAAAAGAACATAAATAAAAAGCATAAAAACATGAAAACCTCTAACCGAGGAGTACCATATCCACATAAATCAAAGATTGAACACTCAAGGAGTGCATAAACAAAAATAGCATCATATCCATCTAAACCAAAGCAATAAATAACATACCGAAAGAAACATCATAGTGAACATAAGCAACATTGCAATGTACAAAAAAGTACACAGTTCCTCCTAACCGTCAATAGCATCATAAGATCATCATGGATCCTAGCCATCCCCCGTGCGTAACATCCCAAGCCATAGATTAGATCATCGGTACTATTGTAATAGGGATGTCACTACTAAAACATGCTACAATATAAGCATAAGGAAATCTAACATGCTAGTAGGAAGGCATAAGATAATCCTACAAAGTAGATAACATCACCTATCACATGTTGATCATCATAATAAGGAAATCTAACATGCTAAACCAATAAGCAATAGATAATCTAATACAACAATTCACATCATCTAGTCATGTGCTAAACATCATAATATAGGAATGCATCAAATAAACTAACATCATCTAAACATGATATCCAAGCATTCCAATGAAAGCATAAATCACAAGAAAGCATACTCCAAAACTCGAAGTATCAAATGAAAACATCCAGCACGGTCACACTAGGATAAAAGACCGTCTTTATACACCAGTCCCTAGTAGTGGTGAAGGTAGCTACACCTCCCAACCACATGGCACCCATAGGTCCACACTGTCGTGCTGATGGAGATAATGATCCAACCATAGACACACACAAAACAATCATCCATGGTTAACACTCAAACCAGATAGTATGATGGCTATAACCAAGAACCAAAGACAATGCAAGGAGTACAGGTCCTGGTTAGACACTCAAAAGGCTACTAAGTAGGGGTTGACATTATGGAGAGTCGCTTGACATCGACAAGCCCAAGCTCGGATCATGTAGATACAACATCCCTCAATGGAAAGGCTCGACACATAAATTTTATTATCTTAAGTTTTATTACCACTCACACATTTTATTTAGTTATCACTTATTTAAAACTCCCTCTGCCATACCTATGGTGTCATGATTGCCAGGTTGCGAGATAGGAGCCCCCTCCATATGCTACCCTACCCTACCCATGCTCATCCTATGACAAGTGCTCGTGGGCATGCATACTCCCATCCCAACCCCAATGATCATAACTTTCGAAAGTACCACAGAAGATCGGGCCTCACAAGTCACTCGACAAATGTACGTGCATGTACTCATGTGTGGTGCACCACTATCACGAAGATCATAAAACAAGGATTGGATGAGAACAAAATGCAAAAGATAACACCCAACTAAAAGCAACATGGGAGGACAAATTCTACACGAATCCTAAAGCCAATAAAACCATACATCATGAAATCATTGTACTAGCCTCAATCTGGGAGTATGGATTCTACATGAATCCCAATGATACAACAAGACCAAACATCATGAGCTCACTCAATCGACCTCAATCTGGGAGCATGGATTCTACATGAATCCTAGTGTCCACAAAACAATAACAAGGGTCCAAGAGAAACCATAACAACATGTATAAAAATCACTCAACCAAACACAAAGTCAGGAGTACGGATGTGACACACATCCCAATGCAACATAAAAGTGCAACAAAGATCTGATTGATATCCAAATAGATAGTCCAGGTCTACGACCCAACTTATGCCAAGAAAACCCAAGAAAACAAGGCGACACACAAAACGAGGTAAAAACCCCAAATTTTGGAAAAACTTTAAAATTAAAACCCATTTGGCCTTTGGGTACAAAAACTCCAAAAATTCAAAAATAATCAACTTCGCACACCATATGCAAAAACGGCCAGCATAACGACGTAAAACCCCAAACCCTCATCTCAAAAAATAGGAAAATGTTCATACTCGCCCAACCAGGTAGAACTAGCATACAAAAATGGAGGGGAACACTAGTTCTCAGCCTCCAAACAAATGACTACCAAAAATAGAAGCAAAAATGGATCAGAAACAATAAAACGGGAGAGCCCTACCTCATAGCCAAAAGGGAAAAATGAGAATCTGAACCAGAAAATAAAAAGCCTGCAAAGGTGGCTAAAAATCCTAGCAATCCAAGGTCTCCTCGAGCTAGATCCATTGAGCTCAACCTTGTGACGATCCCACACACGTAGCTCCCATAATGAACAAAACAGTAAATCCTCATAAAGATGATTTTGGGTTTTACTCTCCAACTTTCTAATTCAAAAGTGAGAAGTGAGGAATTAAATTCCTTTTTGGATATTTATTCACTTTTCGAGTGAATAATCGATAAGGGCAAATAACCAGCCAACCTAGTTAAACCCCTAATCAATCCAAACAAAAATAGGCTATTCCTAGTAATAGGAATTCATCTATGGAAAAGCTACTAGAAATTAAAATAAATCAATTAAAAGCCTAAAAACCTAAAAACACAGAAATTTCCTTAACAACTATCGCGACAATGCGAACCTCTAAATGCATTGACACGCTCACTGGTCTAATCACATAATGTAAATGAGTTCAAATTTAATAATCACCGAAAGGATTAATTAAATAATTAAAATAAGGATATGTCAACCATACAGGGACGACATTGGTAAAATATGAATAGCTGAATCACTAACTCCATGTGCTACTGCCAGGGATATAAATTCTCCACACTACACAACATGATCAAGTGCAATTGCATATAATAACATAGCCGAAGCAATAAATGCATTAAATCACCTAATTTAACCATTTATTTAATTATGTAAAAATACTCTATTTACATCACTCACATTCGCATAAAGCATAAAAATGCAAGAATGAAGTAAATAACCATAGCATTAAATCTATCACATAACATAATTAGAGATATGTCCAAATACCAGATAACCATATATCATCATTAAAACACACTATCATCTCAAAATGGCATCATCATGAAAATATGATCAAATGAACAACATAGTAGTCTAAAATCTATGATATTGAAATCAAAGTATGACATCCAACCCTTGGGTCATCTCAAATGTAAAACATAACATGAGTAACAAATATCTCTCATATCACAATATAATAAGGTAAATATCCACAATACATAACCAATGAATCCAACATGGACAATCTATTTCTAATAATTTAAGCATTTAATAATGGTTGTTTAAACAACATGAAAAGGCACTTAAAACACATAAGTGAGCACAGTCATAAACATGATTAACCACTACCACAGGAACCTAGTCTAGTGTAGCATGGTAGTAGTACGAAATGCAATCTCTGCACACATCTCAGGGTAATCATGGAACAACCTCATGATACCACATCGATCCTAGTAACCACTAGCACAAACCTTAGTGAACCATAAATCACATCATAATCTCATAAATCAGCCATAAGCATAATCAAAGCAACTGATATAGAAACATACATCAAATCACCTCTACGGTGTAGACCACTCATGGTCACAATCATGGTCCATCACAACTAAAGATCAACAAGGTTGCATCCATGAGGATGACTTACAGAAGTCAAATGGGAGAGGCACTACATAACACCTTAAATAGTGTTGTTGTTTCATTGACTTCAAAATTCAAATTTAAATTCATGCTCTAACATATCAAATAAGCACTTGCATGGCTAAACCACATATTGAAAATCATCCTCTTTAGACTCCAATTCAATATTGTTTTAATGTTTACATTAATTATACTAATTCATTAATCCTAACTCATCATCCCTATTTGTCATTGTGATTCAATAGTGGATGTTTGTTCAATCCATGGTGAAGCAAGATTAATGAATGACTAGTCTTGACAACAACTCTATAGCTACAATGAGTATTAAGTATTTCATTCGTTATCATGAAAGATAAGTTCTTGGAAATAATTGTTAGTAAAATATAAATCAATAAATTTTAGTAAAAAATACTCAATAAAATGTAATTACCAATATTACAATGTAACTTATTTTCCAATAAGGTCTTCTAAGCCAAAAATGCATTGAATGAAACATTTGAATAAATAAATTGCACATTTGGCATTTTTCAAGGCTATTTGAAAAACCATCAATGTAGTATCTCGTTCCTCCTGCAATATGCAAACATTTACCAAATTGATGTCAAATGGAAAATGACTTCATCTTAGAAAGATATTCAACTAAGTGATGTATAAGTTGATAGCACTTCTCTAAATAAATAATTCTTACATATCATGGATTCGAAGGATAAAGAATCTTACAATCAAAACAATATTTTGAAGTTTCTGAATCAAATGTATTATGGGGAAGTCTCTGCTATACTTTCCTTTTCATCTTCACTAAGACTATGGCTACCTATAATTTGACTCTTGAAATGTAATAGAATCTTCTGAACATTGCTTCATTTATTTAACAGGAAAGACTTGAGAATATTGACATTTAATGCAATGGGCATCGCTCCTCTGTGTTCTTTGTTTATGTGACCTGAATAAACCCAAAATCCAAAATCAATGCCAATTCATGAACTATCTCACCTTCTTGGTAGTGCGACTGACATGCCATATCCTCTAGCACAGATTCTCAGGTCTCTTATTCCACTCCTCTATGTTTTTTTGTTTATGTGACCTAAAAAGCCTCACCATCTTAACAAATGCATGAAATATTGAAACCCTTGCAAGACAAAACTAGACTCAAGATCTTCTTCAATGAACCGCACGATTTCTCTACATATTATAGATTTAGACAAAACTTAGCAAAAAACTCCATTTATTCCAAAATGTGATAGGGAAAATCAAAATGAAGAATGGTAAAAAGATTTCAATAAGAACTCCCTCCGATGTGTATTCTTCACAAGCAATGCACCAAACATTTTAGTTCTGAATTACATGAAAAGTTGGTGGAGAATCACATAGAGCTACTCCATTTGGCATTGCTATTCTACAAAATCATAAATAGGCATAACAATTTGAAATTATTCTAGATGGGATTCAAATTTAATTTATCTTGGGCAAGATATATTTAAAATTTAAAACATGCTTTCCATTTCCATCTCCATTTATGCTACTTGTCTAGTTAGTGTGTCATGTCAATGATGGATGCTATCCCAAGTCCATGCCATATGATGCTTAAGACATAAGAAGCCATGTCATTTTTTGTGTCTAAATAGCTAGTGCCCATATTCTAAATTCAAAAATTGATAGAATGACTATCGTCGTGTCTGTTTATTTTTATTTAGTCCTTTATGACCTAGAAAGTATAAATTATTAAAACAAAAGAAAACATGTGGTACCTAAATCTAAACAGGGCTCTCTATCTTTCTTATTAAACATATTAAAAGTCCAACTTTTATTGTCGAAAATACAATAATGTTTTTAAGTTTTGTTGTCTTTTGATTTTTTGATTTTTTATAAAGGTGCATTTTGCAGGGTCCTAATCTAAAGTATTTAGGTAGCCATGTTTGCAAAATTCTAAATTTAAGATGGACATAATATGTTATAATAAAAATTGATAAAATGTATTTCAAACTGAAAATATCAAAAGGAGTTTTGTTTCACTATCACTAAACAATGATACTTAAATTTATCTTAATTATAATGATAAATGAAGTACAATACAATCAATAAGAAAATATATTTAATATTTATGTTGTTCCAAATAATGTACAATAATCAAATTAAGGTATTTTAATACCATGATTTCTTTCAATAAGAAAATATATTATATTAAAATACATTTAATATTTATGTTGTTCCAAATAATGTACAATAATCAAATTAAGGTATTTTAATACCATGATTTCTTTTATTGGCATTTGTGCTACATAAAACAATCATTCAATTGCATAATTAATATAGATAACACTTTTGTAAACATCTGACACAAATATTAATAAGTGAAAATATTATAACTTAAACATTTATAAGAAATACAAATTAAAAATCTTAAAGAAACATATTTTTCAAATAAAAATTAAAGCATTAGACTCTTCTATTTCTCAATTTATAAAGATTAAAAAATTTAGAAGACTTGTGTTAGTTAATAAATATTTATTATATATCAATATCTATTTATTTTATTAAATTTATATCTAATAATAGGTGAAATTAAGTTTAAAGCCGATAGAATAAAGATGGATAAAAGATATAAACAATACAATTTTATATTTTAATTTATTTTAAATCTTTAAATTGTTAATAATTTTGTTTAACTTTTAAATAAGTCATTAATCATGTAGAGAGAAAAAAGAACATTGAAAGAATATGAACCTTTTGTTTCTTTTGGCCACTTCACACATGTCTAGCTTGACATTCACAAAGAATTAAAATGTGATATGCAAGATCATTTTCCAAATTCAATGGTAGAATCTGATACAAAGGAGACTCTATCATACTATAGCATGCTTCTTTATTATAGCTTAGAAAGGATAAGCATGCTCGAGGGTTTTGAACACCACTTCGTATTACTATTAATTCATTTTGGGAGAAACATTTACATGTAAAATTATGCCTATTGTGCTAAATATTTGATCCACAAAGGAGGTCACATCATTTCCTCTTATTGAAGGCACTATGCATTTTCATTACAATGATTCAAATTCTTTTGGAAAAATTAAGCTCCTAAATAGAGAAGAGTGCAAGAAAGATATATAGTGAAATGGGTCCTTTTGAGTGGACATATAGATGATTTGAAGCTATCATGCATTACACAAATGTATACATAAATAGACCAATTTTTCTTAATTTATATTCAACATATCTTTAATGTACCTAACCAAGGTGGGATTTCTAGTTAAATATCATGTTTGGTTGTAGGGATGGACATATAGCTAATCACAAAAGCTATTCGAAATAATCTTATGCTAGCTATACTAAATTCTCTCTCTAGTGTCAAGTGAACAATAATTGAAGAATATTTCAATATAGTATATTCTAAGAAATTCTACTTAAATAAGTTTGTAACTTTCATTATGTTGGCTATATCATTTTACTAGCAAGTTTCTACTCATTAATTATATTTATATATATTTAAAAATTATAATAACTAAATCGGTTTATTTGAGACAACCAATATGATTTGTAATTAAACTTATCTAATATTTAGATTGAATTATTTAATATTTTAGAAAGTTGTTTCATAATCTAAATTAAATTCTTGGATATAAATACATCCACCTAGATCATTAAAAAAAAATCAATTTAACACAAGACTACCACACATGGAACTTTATGCAAATGTATAAATATTTGATAATGAACCATCTTCTAGGTAATCAATAGTGGATGTAAAACATGTCTATGCACCAAAGTAACAACAACCAACTAATGGAACACGAAATGAAAAATTGCAAGAAAATCAAGTAGTAGGAAAGGAAGCCATGAAACATAAGTTTCACTTGTAGCCATCGATGGAGTGGGAGTGGGCACTTGGTGTTACCTCCACTACTTGCAAAGATACTACACTTATCATCACCACAACCACTACTAATACTATTATACAAGTGACCTTTATTTCTATCATTTCCAATTTTTTTGAAACTAAAAATCTGATTATAACAATATAGAATTTATAAATCTAAAGTGGGTGTTTAGATGGAATGGGGAAGGTGTGTGACTAACCTTAGAGGCTATCCATGATAGCTTCCAAATGGTTAGACACACCTATATTTCAACCATACTAGTTCTACCACAAACAAAAAAGCCACTTGCTCTATTTTTTGTCAAAATCAGAAAACAACTATAATAAGCATTCTAATTAAATTGGGAGAGAGGAAATTTCAATTTAAATTTCATTTATGTTGATGGCATGCACATAATAAGACATCTATCAAATAATATATTAGCATTAGATATCATTCCATGTTAAAATGAATAACAAAGCATTTGAAACTGTGTGATTGAATTCTTCAAGTGTTCAAACTGTAGACTATATTTGATATGTTCCCATCCAAATATCATGTGTCATTTTCCTCTTGAGGCCTAAAAGACACATCTCCCATCATTTCTTCACATTTAGTCGAATAGTTCACATGCAGATTGGTTTGCACCTTTATGTTTTCATGGGCTGGTTGCATTTTCTTAAGATTATAATTTTCAGCAGAGGTCAAATCCACTAACTTCTTATGAGGACATTTTCTTGAGGTCTCTAGACTAAGATTTTCATATCTCTGTTTCTTTCATGCATGAGTACCAAAGAAACTTTGTGAATTTTTTTGGCCGCATCCATCACACAAGATATCTAACTTTTATTGAGCTTCATTAATCCATTTCATTTGATATTGAGGTTAAGATTTTTATTGCAAACATGGATAACTTTAAGAAGCCCCCCGAAAAAAAACTATTAAATCATGGAGAATGCAACATTATTTTACGGGGAACAAATTAACTTCTCTCTGAATTTTTTTTTCAAAACTAGGAAATTTTATTATTATTTGCGATTGTATTTCAGTCGCATGAAAATTTTGTAAAACCTTGGCAAAGTTTTAATTATTAAACAAACATGTGACCAGAAGTGCAAATACCTAGAACCATAATTTTATGTCATCTAGACACAACAACCTTATTTAAGAACCATAAGATGATCCTAAATCAATAGTATAAATCTTGTTTCATGCCAAAATGTTTAAGGAGAACAAGATTTAAAGAAAGTCTTCGAAATAATGGCACTTTTCCACAATAAAACCTATTTCGAGCCAAAGACTATAAGGATAAAAACTTACTTGGAATGTCTCTAGAATAGCAATATGTGTCAATTATATGTACTTAACATCTAACCTACCTGAAATATTTACCACATATTGGCATAGTATTAATAGAAATAAAGGGACAACAATGAACAAGTTACCTATCTGTGCTTGTCATTAAGCTCTTTAGTTTTGAAAACCTTATCATTGGCTCAATACATTCAAAAGAAATTGAAAAATGGAGCACAGAGAGAATTAAATGTGTATCTTTCTTGTGTAACTACAAATAAAGGAGGGCCATTCAAATTCTATAACTCAATGGAGGGTCGTCTATGGATGACCACTTTGATGCTGTAATAAATTCATGGTAGTTCGGAGAAAAAAAAATCATGGTAGATAGGAGAAATAACGAAGTTCTAGAAAGTCAAGGAAACTTCCAAAATTATATAAAGATTTTAATTCCTTTAATTTTTTTTGTGTTTAATGTAAAAAAAAAAATTCTTTTAGGAAAAATAAATTTTCTAATTGCTCCAACCAATGAGAAATTAGGAAAATTATATTTTAAAATATTTTAAAATCATTATTAATAATTTACTATTGTCTTCGAGCCTATTAACATTTAATTCTTTATTTTCATTGGTTCATTGACTTAGTGAAATATAAAATAATGGATCAAATAATTCCATAAGTTGTTCTCCATAGCACACAAACTAATAATAGATATCACCATACAATTACTAAAGTAAGCTCATTTAGAAGTCCTCAAAGTACACTAAGAAGGTCATGACAACAATATAATACCCACGAGAAATACTATAAAATGTAAAATGAAAGAAAATACAAACCACGTGAAGAGATAATGGATGACAAAAGTTGTCACATGACGAACACCTGACTTACATAAGACTTCTTTAAGATAGCACATGTATAATCATATGATATATGATCCTACAAAGCATACATAAGATTCTAGAATTACTAGGCACTAATAGTCGATGCAATTTGAGCAAGTCAAAAATGCCACTTGCTCTATTTTTTGTCAAAATCAGAAAACAAATATAATAAGCATTCTAAAATAAATTGGAAGAGATATGAAATTTCAAATTAAATTTCATGTATGTTGATGGCATGCTTATAATAAGACATCTATCAAATAGTGTATTAGCATTGGATATCATTCCATGTTAAAATGAATAACAACACATTTCAAAGTATGTGACTGAATTCTTCAAGTGTTTGAACTGTAGACTATATTTGATATGTTCCCATCCAAATATCATGTATCATTTTCCTCTTGAGGCCTAAAAGACACATCTCCCATAATTTCTTCACATTCAGTCAAATAGTTCATATGCAAAATTATTTGCACCTCTATGTTTTGATGGGCTTGTTGCATCTGCTTAAGATTATTTTTAGCAGAGGTAAAATCCATTGACTTCTTATGAGGACATTTTGCTGAGGTCTCTAGACTAAGATTTTCATTGCTCTGTTGCTTTCATGCATGAGTACCAAAGAAACTTTGTCAACATTTTTGGCCGCATCCATTACACAAGATATCTAACTTTTATTGATGTTCATTAACCTCTTTCATTTGATATCAAGGTTAAGATTTTCATTGCAAACACGGATAATTTTAAAACCCCCTCGAGAAAAAACTATAAAATCATGGAGAATCCAACATTATTTTAGGGAGAACAAATTAACTTCTCTTGGAAATTTTTTTTCCAAACTAGGAAAACAATTTATTTTTATTTGCAATTTTATTTCAGTCACATGAAAATTTTGTAAAACCTTGGCGAAGTTTTAGTTATTGAAGAAACATGCGACTAGCAGTGCAGATACCTAGAAACCATAATTTTATGTCATCTAGACACAACAACCCTATTTAATAACCATCAAATGATCCTAAATCAATGATATAAATCTTGTTTCAGGCAAAAATGTTTAAGGAGAACAAGTTTTAAATAAATTTTTTGAATAAATGACACTTGTCCACAAAACAAACCTATTTCAGCCCAAAGATTAAAAGGATAAAAAATTACTTGGAATGTCTCCAGAATAGCAATATGTGTCAATTATATGTACTTAACATATAACTTAACTGAAGATTTACCACATATTGGCATAGTATTAATAGAAATAAAGGGGCAACAATGAACAAGTTACCTATCTATGCCTATCATTAAGATCTTTAGATTTGAAAACCTTATCATTGGCTCAATACATTCAAAGGAAACTGAAAAATGGAGCACACATAGAATGTTGTGTATCTTTCTTGTGCAACTACAAATAGAGGAGGGCCATTTAGATTCTATAATTCAATGAAGGGTTGTCTATGGATGACCATTCAGATGCTGTAATGAATTCATGGCGGTTCAGAGAAAAACAAATTCATGGTGGATGGGAGAAATATGGAAGCTCTAGAAAGTCAAGGAAACTTCCAAAATTATAGAAAGATTTTAATTCTTTTAATTTTTTTTGTGATTGATGTAAAAAAATTGTATTTTCTTTTAGGAAAAATAAATTTTCTAATTTCTCCAACCAATGAGAAATCAAGAAAATTATATTTAACAAGGGCTCTGGCCAAGCTCGAGTCCTTGCCTTGCGAAGGGGTGAAACTAATAGGAGAAAATAGTGGTTATTTTGAAGTGTGGGATATGTAAGAGAATAACAATGAAGAGCGAGATATGTAGCTTGAATAAATTATATTATTTGTGAGAGAATAATTATGAAGAGTGGGATATGTAGCTTGAATAAATTATATTATTTGTAAGAAAACAAACACAAGACTATGCAAGAAATTGTAAAATTTGAATTAGAGGTAAAGTGTAAAGCTAACCTAAACAAAAATAATAAATTGGAAACAAAGAACAAGCATAATGAATGAAAGAATTTTTAAAAAAAATTTAATCAACTTTTACAAGAATAAAAACAATGATTGAGTCACTCTCAATTCGTAAACCTCAAAAAAGAAGAAGACATCATCCAAATAAATTTCCATTATGATGTTAATACATAAAAATTTTAGTACAATAATGAAGTACGATATCATTTTTAAACGCCTATGTCCAACATATGGGCCCTACAAGTAACAAATTCTATTTCAAGAAGTAACTTCAACAGTCATCCTTAGCTACTTGTTAATCAACTTGAAACGCCTGAAACACACACAAAAATGCAACGCAACACAAAAAGGGCTCAGTACACACTGAGTTGAAAAGCGTAGTCCACCTGCATACATGTTAGAATAAACATATACGAAACCATAATGCAGATATCTGAACCACATAACATAGTGCAATTCTAAAATTAATATGCAAGAAGTAAACATCTTCTTAACAATGCAAAATTAAACTTGCACTAAGAATAACTAGTAAATGAATCATACATATACTGAGGTGTCATCACTATGGTGCTAAGATACTGCATCCGTATATGGTAAGCTCATAGACAACACATAGTGGAATTCTCTATGGTACTCATGAAATGACGTAATAGAGACTTGCCTTGTTCTCCGTACTTAACCTTACTTGTTTAAGTCATAGGTAAGGCCAATTATCTTTTGTATGTAATTAACCCACCCAATTCATCTTAAAATTATCACTGAATTAATTAACTGAATAGGATAAATCGATATTCAGCCACCTCAATATACGATCATTATAGCTATCCTTAAAATACACATCAAGCAGATATTCTAAGAATGCACATGCAACGAAGAACAAATCAATTTTCACATGATATTACATTATTCGTCTATTGAAAATCTCATCTTCTACTACCAAATTCAAAAGTAAACTTAGATTATTTTAACAATAGAAATAAATACTACAATATTATGATCTCATAAATAGAACTAAACTGATACATCAGTTTAATGATATTTACCAGTCGTAGTACTATACTACTTATTCCTACTGTTATAATAAACTAAACTTATCCTTCGAAATGACCTAAGATAATAAAACAATGCACATATGATATTCTTGCTTTAAATGACATATCATCAAACATATATCATAAATCTACCTCATTACTAGAAACGACTTTCCATTTCAATTATGAACTGAAATACATCTATATAAATAAAAGGATTCTATTTCAAACATCTTATCTCAAAACAATCCATAAATGCTATTAAGATACTTCACAACAAAATTAAACATAATTGAATCCAAGTGCAGCCAATGCTTAACAAATGATCATTTACAATGTTATTGAATATATACAAGTGTCGATTGAAGTCATACCAGTGTTTGACAATGAGCCACCACCCAGTTATAATAACAATATCTCAAATCAATTCAGAATGTGATTCACAAATATGCAATATAACTTTCTTCATGCCAATGACCAAAAGTAATTAGGATGTAAAATCCCTAAGCTATAAGATGCACACTAACTGTTCACATAATGACCCTGTCTATATTGAAATAACAACATCTATCTATTTCTTTGTTTATAAAAATAATGCCTTATTCAGTTGCGAACAATTTCACAAAACAACAGTTAACTACGACTGAATTTCCAACATATATTAATGGGTAATTTATGCTATCACAGAGAATTTTCTACTTGAATCGAGCTTCCTTTTAACTATTTGACAAAATATCATTACCATTAGTTCTCACATAATGTTCACTATATTACTATTTTTAATACATAATGACCAAGTTTTAGAATTCAAGTGCGCTGTTTATTATAATGACTTAACCCTCGGTTCAAGTTAATTAATTAAAAAAAAAAAATAGAGTGACTATGCCCTTGATCAGTCATGAGTCTGCAACCTAATGCGAGCTCGTGATTGTGGCCGAACCACACATATCTATGAACTCTAAGATATGGGTTCTCTTAGAGCTCGGCCCTGACAACACCGAATACCCATAAGTATAACACAATCACATGCATACTTACTCTCACATGCATGAGTCTCCGACCGGGTACAATTCAGAGAAGAAAAAGTATGTTTAGGGAAAAGCCCAAATATATACATATAGAAACACCCAAAATGATATTTCCATAACTTCACATTCAAATGTGAATATATTCAGGGCTAAGCATTGCACACAGTGCCATGCTCTGCATATATCCATCCTTGAGTGTCAATATACATCATGTAAAACTGATAACCATTTACAACATGCTTATCGAAATAACAATGCAATTGTAAACAGAGAGAGAGTAGGGTAAGAAATTGCCCCTACATGTAATACAAAAGATGAAAAATGCTCAATACAATGCTCTGCAATAAAGCTCGATGCCAAAGCCCCAAAAGCCAAGTCAAAACTGGTAAACAACGTCCACAATGCTAACAAACATAACTCGCAAATGACTTCACAATGGAGTGAAGCAGAAGAACCCAACAATAACAACAGACAACTTCTGGTGAGTAACTCCATCGTGCTTAACCACATATGCAAATATCCCCTTCCAAAAAAACCCCTCATTATGCCGATAGCTCAGCAACAAGGGTCACATATGTTAAGCAAAACAGAGCAATACAACCAAGTTTTCAGCCCAAATTCTGCAAGAAACCCAACTCACAAAAAGAAATGGTCATCCAAACCTTTAGTGCCATAATTCCTCATAAACATGCATTCAATACACATCATGTATCACAGAGCCGTGTATTCAGCAGTACCAAAACCACCGCCATGAATTTGGCTATGAACAATGTTGATATCTTGTTACATGGCATTCAAAACCCATTTAGGGTTGCATGTCATTTAAGAATATATTAAACCCCTCTTTCATAACATATGCATAATCTATACCAACTACGGGTTATTAAACCTTTAAAAACAAAATGAATATAAGTTATGTAATCAAAACCAACCTAAGGTTTTATGAAATAAAAAGTATCTAAACCCTTCACATCATATGCCTATATGCTATACTGAAAACAAATTTAATGCAATAATTCAATCCCTTCTCAATCATGCATAAGAAAATACAATGACAAGTTCCAAATACATACAGCATATTAATATACAAATGTATTTGCAATGTCAAGTTAACATACAATATATAACTTTCTTTCCATTACATACAAACACAGAATGCAGTTTACAATGAGTTTGAAACATAATAAACATAATCGATAACCAATCATGCAATAATTTATATGCCAGTTTCAAATCATAAAATCCTAAATGACCTGCACTGCTAATAAAATAGTTCTAAATAGAAAATATGTTCAGCTTAAGTCTCGTGTTCCAAAGGAAAATAACATAACCAAGTTCTACAGAAATAAAAACATAACATTTGAAAGGAACTTATAACAACAAAGTCCTAATATGCAGAAAACCCGAAGTAGTGGTCAGACATGACATAAAGTATGAAATCCGTAACATATTTTATGTTATATTCCATATTGTATAGAAATATCTATCATATAATATAGAAACTTAGAAAAGAATGTTTAAAATTTTCATTTTCAATACTGTAAGATGGAGCAATGGTGACAAACTTAAATGTTTTATGTATGTTATTTGTTCTATTGGTTTGGTAGGGAATTCATTATATTAATTTATAACCATATAGCTAAAAGACAAAGTTTCAAATTTTCAAATTGAATACTGTAAAATAGACCAATGACCACAAGCTTTTTTTTTTTTTTATGTATGTTCTTAATTTATAACAGAAAAGATATCTAGACTGTCCATAGTCCACTCTCTATAGAATATTAGAATATTAGTTTTATGACATATTCACTTTGTATGCTAGAAGACCAATTACTTGTAATGTGAGCCTTTTCCAAAAGATGTTTAACAAAATCTCTTATGTTCATTAACAAGAGTCCTTACCAGACATATTTTACAATTATTTTCTACCTATTTTTCCATTTTGTAATGGGTAAGCATCTATAAATCTATATTAGATGTCATTGATTCTAAACTTAAATAGTAATACAAAATGAAATTTATCCACCTATATTGATTTAATATAATTAAATATGGAATCTAAACATTGAACTAGAATACATTTTACACCTTCAAAATTTAAAAACCAGAAACATTCAATAATTTAAACTATTCAATTAGATGCCATTAGTCTAAATATTGAATACATTCAATAACTTTAGATTGAATAACACTAATCTAAAATTAAAAACATTCAATTATTTTATACAAACTGCAAAACTTTGACAATAACAGTAATTCAAAGGATGATTTCATTATTTTTCAAATGCTTCATCCCTCTGATAATTCAACCTTTGTATTTAGAATGGCTTAAAAACCTGTGAGTTCATATTCTGTATTCAAAATGGCTTAACAACCAGTGAGCTCATATTGGATTTAAGTTATTGGTCAGAGAAATCTCACCATAAGTCATCCTGAATTAAGACTATTACTACAAATTCAAAAGGTCTAGTCCAAATCTTGATATAACTATATTTCAACTATCATTCTGGATTATCATCTTGCGGAGTTCTTTACGCAAAATAAATTTTACACATTTTGTACATTGCAATCTAAAAATCATATCCCTCTAATAATTAAACTTGTGATTCCATATTGGATTATGAACATATATATTCAAATTGGATCCAATTTTATTCATTAATTGCAAAAATCTTCAAACAAAAAAAAAATTATGCATAGGCTTTTTAAGATCTAAACCCTACATACCTTAATAATTCATCCTGTGTATCCATATTGGATTATCAATTGGTGTATTCAAGCTGAGTCCAATTTACTGGATCCTAGAAATATCACCCAAATTACATATGAAAAATACATCCAAATCTAAAATATTTACACCAACAATAATTTAATTTACAGATCAATCCACACTAGTACAATTAGGGAAAAAATATTCTAACGACCAGTCCTATTAGCTGCCACAATATTCAAACCATTACCACTATAAATCATTGAATTTGATGGCGTAGAATACAACCCAACAATAGAACCCATCCCGAGTTGTAGATTCACATCCATTACTTCTAGAAACTCCTTTACAAGTCAATTATTTACAACAGGGAACACAAAGCCTTAGAAAAGCTACCCATTATCTCAAATAGTGGAGAGGGAAAAACTCTTGACTTACATGGGCTGATAGTTTCTGCAGAACTCTTTTACAAGTTCCTATTAGTCCTATTTTTCTCTTCTACTACTATCGTTCTATTGAATTAAATAAAAAAATAAAAGATACAAAAAAATAATAGAGATCATCAAAATTAATACAAAATGGTGCATAATAGTTAAGGCACATGGGTATGTAGTTGCTAGGTGTTCAAACCTTACAAGCCAGATGTCACCTTCTCTAATTTTTTCTAAAATTTTCAACAGAAATAGAAAAGACTACCACCAAAAATAACATTGGCCAATTGAAAAAAGGAAACATAAAATCTTAAATTCACTTTAATAAAAAATTGGAGAAGAAGCTTATGTTAGATTGCTTTTGCACAATTCCCAAAACTTGAATTAATAGGTAAATGCATACTGAAAACTTTAGTCTCTACATAAAGGTAGGGACTAAAAATCATTATTAATTATTAGTCCCGTCTTTTTAAAGGTGAGACTAATGTTTTCTGTGTGCTTCTTTCCAATTAATTTGCATTGGGGATTGCAAATATTAACCAAAAACTATAATGTTTCTGAAGTTCGTACAACTCAATTTGTTATTTTCAATTAATTTTTAAGAATTTTTTTTGATTAGTTAGCCCTATTTTTGCTAGGCCTTTTTCGTATTTTTCTATTAAAAATCTTAGACTTTTTGAAGTGGCCAATCATAAACAATTAGTTATTGATCTTAATGTGATCGTGATGTTTGTGATGGCCCAACAAGTTGAGTTTGGGCAAGTATTTAAGATCGTTGGAAATAGTTTAGAGCTGGGCAATTGGGAGCCTTCTACCATGGATAACATGACCCAGACTCCTGGCAATGCCTGGGCAAGCTTTTTCGTATGTTTTCGTTAAACATCTTCTTTAATATATAATGTATTTTCTAAACCCTCTAATGTAATAATGTATTTATCTTAATCATCTTCTTTGTTTATTTGTTGTTTAAAAGACATTGAGTAAGGGAGTGGCATATGAGTACAAGCCAATTGTGGTGAGCTTTGACAGTGATAACAGTATATGCTGGGCGCTAGACAATAATTGGATGTTTAAGCATGTAAATATATTTTTTATTTATATTACTCTTTGTTATTTAGTAATTTTATATTATATTTACATTTTCAATAAATTAATATTTTAAAATTAATTTAGAAATGAATTTATAATTTATATAAAAATTATTAAATTTAAATAAAATAATATTAATTTAATAAATATATTAAATAATTATATTTGATTCAATTAAAAAATTAAATATATTTATTTTATTGTTATATTATTTTAAATAATTTTCAATATATTTTAGTACAAATTATTTTCAATAAGTAATACTTTTAAACAATTTTAATAATTGTTTATATTAAAATCATCAAATTTGAAGAAAGATAACAGAAAAATTACATGTTCAAAATGATTTAAATATTTTATTAAAGTTGTATTCAATTTTCAAATTGAAGAGCTATGTTATTTCTTGATATTAGTTGTGAATTATTTTTTTGGTAGTTTAATGATAATTTATGATAGGAAATTAATAATCAGTGGTTGCAATAGGATTTTTCACATGGTATTAGAGTGGTGTTGAGGGTAGAAAAGTATTTTCCTAGGAAAGAAATTAAAGGTTGATCTCTTGAGAGTTGTCATTATTTTAATCCCTTGAGATGGCTTCAGCTGGTTTGAGAGATTAGGATAGATTGGACGGTGCCTCAAATTTTGGTGTCTAGAAGGCCATAATTTCTTTATTGTTGGAAAAGAATGGTGTTAAGGCAAAATAGTTTGCAACATATAAGAAGGATGATGCCAATGTGAGGAGGATTATCCTTGATGCTTTCAAGGATCATATTGTTCCACATATCTTAGAGCTAGACATGATAAAGAAGATTTGGGATGTCATTTTGAATTTGTACCAAAATGCTACCACTAATAGAAAGATAATTCTTAGAGAGAAGTTGAAGAATACCCAGATGAACCAGAGAGTAGACATTACTAGTTATCTCACTAGGCTTAGACTTGTCAAGGATGAGTTAGCAACTATTGGACATAGTCCTAGTGATGATGAGCTAGTGAGAATAGCTCTAAACAAGTTTTCTAAACAATGGAGTGTCTTTGTTCAAGTTGTTAGTGGACGAGGTACCTTACCAAGTTGGGATTGACTATGGACTGATTTCAATCAAGAGGAGTTTAGACTAAGTCTTGTCAAAGTGGTCAACAAGAGTCAGAAAAGTGAGGTGAAATAGGAAAATTTTTCCCTAGTAGGGAAAGGGAAAGAAAAGAAGGGGTCTAGCAAAGGATCGAATTCACAAAGTGAGAAGAAGGACCTTTCTAAGGTTAAGTGCTTTGGATGTTAAGAGTATGGTCACCATGTTAGTGATTTCCCAAAAAGGAAGAAGGCAAAGAAGTAGGTGATAGCTTCAACAAGTGCAAATGAACTCTCCAATACAATGGAAGACGAGTTTGCATTTATAGCTTGTATCCATGTGAGCTCAAATTCATAGACTATCTGGTATATAGGTAGTAGGGCATCATTTCATATGACAAAAGTTAGAGAGTACTTCTCCAGTTATAAGGAGGAGAACACCAATATCTAGATTTCTATGGAAAACTTGTCCAAACTCAACCCAGTTGGGAAAGAGACTATTTAGTTTCATAGGGAGAATGGAAAGATAATTCTAGTTCATGATGTGTTGCATGTGCCAGGATTAGATATGAATTTGATTTCTATATTTGTTCTTCATGATAGGGGGTATAATGTATTCTTTAGAGGGACACTCATTGATTAAGCACAAGGATTGGAAATCACTTGTAACTATTGGAGTTAGGAGTGGTCACCTTTATAGGTTTCAGTTTGATACTCCTAAGGCACTCATGAGCAGCAATAGTCATAGAGATCTTGGAGAGCTATGGCATAGGAGGATGGGCCATATTCATCATGGAGCACTTAAATTACTTCATGAAATAGTGATAGGTGTTCCAGAGGTGAGCAAAAAGCCTGATGATGTATGTAACGGATGTGTGTTGATGAATTTTGCAAAAGCATCTTTTCCAAGGAGTGACACTAGATCTAAAGGTGTTCTTGATGTAATATATTTAGACGTTTGTGGATTGATGTCGACAAAATCTCTCAGAGAATATGAGTACTATGTTACTTTTATTGATGATTTCTTGAGAAAGACTTGGGTATACTTCTTGAAGACCAAGGATGAGGTTTTTACTGAGTTCCAAGAGTTCAAGGCTCTTGTCGAGAACTCAATAGGAACGAAGATAAAGGTTCTTTGATCAAACAATGGAGAAAACTTGTAAACAATGGAGGAAACTTGTACAACGAAAATAACTTCTAGGAGTTCTATACCAGAGAAGGAATCAAGAGAGAGTAGATTATTCCTTACAATCCACAATAGAATGGAGTTGCTGAGAGGAAGAATTGTTCTATATCAGAGGTAGCAAGAGACATGCTACATGACCAGAATATTCCCCACTACTTGTGGGAAAAGGCATGTAGTACAATAGTCTACATTCAGAATATGGTTCCACACAAGGCACTAGGGAACATGACACCAAAGGAAGCTATCATAGGAAAGAAGCCAAATTTTGGTCACTTCAAAATGTTTGGGAGTTTGGCATATTGTCATATTCCAGGTGATACACATACCAAGTTAGATCAGACTATAGAGAGAGGGTACTTTGTTGGGTATAGTGAAACCTCAAAGGCATATAGGATTTTTATTCATAGGACTAGAAGAATTATTGTCAAACGTGATGTCAAGTTCATGGAGGACAAGGAATTTAGAAGGTCTAGATATTTTCCAGTAGATGATGAGAGTGAGCAACCAACACAAGCTCGAATACTTAGTCAAGGGCAACAAAGCACAAGTAAAATTACCAGTAGAAGTGTAGACTTAGGTAGTGAAGATTCATAGAGTATAGAGCAAAAGGTGCAACAAGAAATGCATCTAGAAGACTTAGAGGTTGATATTTCATCCTCTACAGTTGGCAGAAGGAGCCACAAGGTTCAAGAGAAACTAAGGGATACTCAAGAGTACTAGACAGTGGAGACAACCAACCAAGTTCAATGATTATGTGGCATTAGTTAGTTAGTTGGTAGATAATGAACCTTCTAGCTATCAAGAGGCCACTGAGCATCAAGTATGGTGAGATGCTATGGTTGAGGAATATTCCTCAATAATGTAGAATGATGTGTGTGAGGTAGTCCCTAGACCAATAGATAGAGCAGTAGTTGGATCATGCTAGATTTATAAGATAAAGCATAGTGTAGATGGTAGCATCAAGAAATACAAGGCAAGGTTCATGGCCAAGGGGTTCTCTCAGAAGAAGGGAATAGACTACAAGGAGACATTTTCTCGAATGGCCAATTATACTTCTATATGATCTATGATCTCATTCATAGCACAAATGGGATGCCAGATCCGTCAAATGGATTTCAAGAAGCATTCCTTAATGGTGAATTGGAGGAGGTATACATAGAGCAACCTGAAGGCTTTATAGCATACAAAAAAGAACCCAGGTGTGTAGATTTAAGAGAGCATTTTATAGACTCAAGTAGGCTCCTAGAGCATGGTATGAGCGCATTGATACATACTTGCAAGAAATGGGCTTTGTGAAGAGTGAAGCGGATGCTAACCTCTACTACTTGGTGGTTGGGGGTGAGGTTCTCATTCTTATTCTTTATGTTGATGAATTGTTTCTTATAGGTACACTAGGGCTCATAGAATACTGCAAGAGGGACCTTGTAGAAGAGTTTGAGATGAAGGATTTGGGACTTATGCACTACTTTCTAGGAATGGAGGTCTAACAGAAAAATGGAGAGATTTTCCTTTGTCAAGGGAAATATTGCATTGAAATCTTGAAGAGATTCGAGATGGAGGATTGCAAAGCCATGTCTACAACCATGATCAAAAATTAGAGGAAGGTAGATATATCTAAGGAGAAGGATGTAGATCCCACCTTATATAGGCAATTTATTGGTTCTCTTATGTACTTGGTCAACAACAAAATAGATATTGCATTTGCAATGAACTCACTTAGTTAGTTCATGGTTGAACCAAGGACAGTGCATTTGATAGTGGCCAAGCATGTATTGCATTACTTGCATGGTACAATTCAGTATGAGATCAGATATATTCAAGGTGAATGTATCAGATTGATAGGCTATACTAATACAAATTGGGCATGAAGTACAACAGACAAATGGAGCACTTCACAGTATTGTTTTAGTTTGGGATGGGGAGTTGTAATTTGGTTTAGTAGGAAGTAAAAGTTTGTGGCTCTGAGTTCAACGGAAGTAGAATACATAGCAACTAGCAAGGAAACATGAGAAGCTATATGGCTTCAAAACTTGTTAGTAGCCTTGTTTGGTCAGAAGGTTGAGACTACTGTGATACACTGCAACAATTAGAGTTGCATCAAGTTGTCTGAGAATCCAGTATTTCATGATAGGTCTAAACATATAGACATTATATATCACTTCATCAGATATTGTGTACAACAGGGGGTTGTTCAGCTATAGTACATACCTACAGAGAAGTAGGTAGTAGAAATTCTGACTAAGGCATTGGGGAAGGAAAAATTCATCTTCTTCGGAGATAAGTTGGGTGTCATGCAGAATAGCTTCCTCACTAAGAGGGAGTGTTAGTTTAGGTAGCTTGGACAATTGTTTGTTCATATGTATTTAATTAGAAAATATTTGTTAATTAATTGACTCCTTCTAGAAGTAACTAATTTTAATCATGAAGCAACTAGAAACTTCTTCATTAGGTTATTATCAAGAAGCAACTAGAAACTTCTTGGTTAGGTTGTCTTTCATCAAGAAGTAACTAAAAACCTCTTGGTTAGGTAGTATAAAAGGGGGTCAAGGGAGGTATTTGGAGAACAAGAAGTTGTAGAAGCATTTGCAGTATTATCAAATGAGTTTGTAGTGATAGAAAACAGTCTTGTAATGTTAGCAACGGTGCAGTGATAGTGTTGGGGATAGCAGTAGGGAATATCAATAGGAGAAATTAGGAGGTTGTCTGAATTCTTCTAGTTAGAGGCAAGGAATTTTGTATCTCTTGATTTGCTGAAATTAATATATTTTCCATCTATAGAACTAGTTTTCCCCTAAGGGTTTTTCCAGGGATGATTTGTCCGAAAATATTTTGTTCATCATGTTGTGAATTTCTTTCCGTATTTTATTGGTGAAATTGTAGTTGTGTTATTTTTTTATATTAGCCATGAATTATTTTTTTGATAGTTTAATAATTATTTATGATAGGAGATTAATAATCAGTGGCCGCAATAGGAATTTTCACAATTATCTATAGCATCTCCTTTGAAGATGTGGTTGTGACTCCACTCAATGTTGACAAACATGATGAAAACCCCTCATGAAGAGAGGAGGTGGGCGAAATTAAAAAGAGGATTGATGGTGCCTTGGATGGGGTAAGGTACCACCAATGTCTGTGGGCCATTCATCTTCACGCCTTTCTAATTGCTTGGAATATTGAAAGGAGTATTCTAGCCTTCATGTATGTACACAGGGAATTCTAGAATGTTAGGTTGAAATGGTAACATGAAGAAAATAAAAATAATCATGAAAATCTACTCTTATTAGATAGTTCAAAATGGGTGATAAGGTAGGCGGCTTCATATTTAATTAAATAACTTGCTGACCCTTTTAAAGAATCTAAACAAACTACATGTTGCTAAAATGTGGTCAATTATTTAAAATATTCTAATATGAATTGGATTAGATTTGGGAAAAGGTAATTCAAAGAATATGATATCATTTGAGATATGACTAAATTATTCTACTTTTTTCATGTTTCATTCCCTTTCCTTATTCATTGTGTTTTAATTATTTGTTCCCTTCCATTTAACCCCTTCTAACTTTATTATTTATTCTTTCTAGTTTTCACTTACTTCTCATTACACTTTGGCATTGTTAAATTAAAAAAAAAATTAAGTATGAAATTTACTGGTCTACTTTTTCTATGTAAACATCAAATCACACATTCAAAAGACTTAAATTAAAAATAGATTTGCTGAAGCATAGTAGCACTTTGTCTAGATTCCTCTAAGGCTACCAAAACTTCTAACCTCACAAAATCTCAACATTGGTCAAAGAAGAATGGAGTTAACCTATTGGTTGCTCGAGCCATATCTAGAACCATGCAAAATACAATAGTTTTAACCTCCTAGAATAAAAAAGGAGATATAAGGAACCAATTAACCCCATTTGACACCAGTTAGAAATATTGTATAATAATTCTTCACATTATGTTTCAACTAAGATATTCCAATCAAAGAACAAAGTGGAATAAAATCTGTTTGCCTCTCTTTGTTTGGAATAACATCATTAGAGTCAAACCATTAGAATTACTTATTTGGAAAATTGCATTCTTGTATTTATTTATTTTTGATAAGGCATGGAAGTATTCTTATCACCTTCTTACAAACTTAGCTCCCTAGACTAGTGCCTCCAATAGACCTCATCCCTAGCCAACACTCCATCTATCTCGCCACTCTATTATGTTTGAGACTCATGTAGTTGAGTTCTTAAGCTAGATGAATAATGATGTTATTCAAATGTTGTCCAATTCATTCATAAGTTGAAAAATCCTTTGAAAAATATTTCCAAAGCATGTAGATTTCCATTTCTTGATGTAGTATTTTATTTAACTGGGCTTCTTCGTCAATTGAAACATCGTAGATCCATTGACATAATGAGTTAACTTCCATCACTCAAGTAAAATGATAATGAGTGACATGAGTCTAAACCACATCTTCTCTAGTTTAAAGTTAGATTTTTGTTGTGGGCCCATCACAGCTGGTCCAAGCTCAATTTGTGTAACATGATGGTCCAAACTAGTTTGTGGCAGCATGACTAAGTTTGCAGTTCCCAAATCCAAAACCCAAATAGGATTAACGAAGAATATATCTGGATTTTCTCCTATTTTTTCAAGTGACTTTACTATTTATGGTGATGCAAACCACCAGCCCAAAATCTTCAAAAACTCCAAAAACTTGATAATTGATTTTTGTGACAAAATAATTCGACCTATTTTATTATCCATGCTTAAAATTAAGTTGAAATTGCCCCCAATAAAAACCACATTATACTCAAATTTATGAATAAATTCCCTAATGGAGTCCCAAATACGTTTTTCCCAAGTAGTGGATGTAGATGCATAAACATTTCTAAAAATAAAGTTTAGATCAAACCTTGGAACCTCGACCACTATCTACTTAGCAACCTTACCAATCAAAATAAAATAGGATTTTGTAGGTTTCTAAATAATCAACCTAGTCCACTAGAGGCATTGATTGTAGGTAATTGAAATGCATACCACGACCCATTTTTTTGAAATATTTACAACCAAGTGATCTTTTAATAATTTTGGTTTCTTAGATCATATTAATCTATTTGTTAGAAGAGGCAATTTGAAACCTTATGAGAGAGGATTTTTTGAAGGCATTATTGCTTCTAACACCAAAAGAAAATTATTTTAAGTTGGGGCTTAAAGAGTGACTAGCTCTCCTACAACTTGATATTTTCTTATAGATTAGAGCTGAGGTGGCTTCCCTTTATTTCCTTGGAAAAAAGTCAAACTCTAATGTCTTTTGGATTCCTGCTAATCTCCAATTTTTTCTTCTTGCTTCTAGGTGGTCATTCTCTATCCTTTTTCTTACTAGAATGTAGTGTTGAAACTGAAAAATATCCATTTTTGAAAAATTTCAAAAGGATTATGAGGTTTTAATTAAAGAGATTAGATTTCCACAATCCATTGCATAATATATTTATTTCTAGATTTGATTGTGTAGAGATTTTTACCATTAACATTTTGAATCACACTATGTGATCCATCATCAGGATGAAAAGAGAGCAAGAGAAATCTTGCATCTCTTGCTCTCTTTTCATCCTGATGATGGATCACGTAGTGTGATTCAAAACATTGATGGTAAAAATCTCTACACAATCAAATCTAGAAATAAATATATTATTATGAGGTTTTGCTGGCATGACCACCTCATCCACCACCTCTCAACCTTAGGGAACTGAACCCACTTATGCCATTTCCTCTACAATTTCATTATTAGTCTCTTTGGCTACATGTAAATACTAAAATTAAGTCATGATCTACATTTTCCAATTCATCATGAGAGGGCATCTCCACATTATATTTTTGGGTTTCTTTGGAATTTAGACCTCCATCTAGTATGTCGCATCGATTGATGAAAATCAGACACCAAAACTTAATCTCTAAACTAAAAATATTAAATAATAAAAATTGACTTATCTCTCTCAAACTTAATTTTCTTCATAGTATGATGTGGAAGGATGGTGAACACACCCTTCTTCCTCAAATTCTAGAAAAATTGTAAAACTTGCACTCATTGGTATGATGATATTTGGGACAATAGATGATATTTGAGTTTTCCCATTTGAACTAATGAGATTTGCAAAGCTCATGAATTTTCTCTAGTATCGTGGGTCTAGTCAAGTTCTATTTTCACCTCCCACCCCCCACATATTGATAGCTTTATCTATTGATGTCCTTCTAATCTTCAAGGAACAAAGATCTTCCTTCAAACATTAGTCATCACAAACATGGTCAATCTCATCTTTCCAACCTAAGCATTTAGATTTGAAGTGGTTTAGGAGATCTTGGCATGACTCCACCATTATAGCATAATCTCTAGAAATTTTTTGATTGCAAGATCCAAATTAATATTGAATGCAAATAGCCCTTCCCATGGCTTGTAACAATCTAGTAAATAGAAAATTGTAACCATGTTTTTATAGTCATCAAAGGAGACATGATCATGTTTTGCAAAGATTCTAATCTCATTCCTTATCATTTCCAACACATCTAGATCTTTGAGTTCCAGAGGCAGAGGTGGAAGATAGATCCAAAATAGAAAGAAACCAAGATCATCAAAGTAAGTAGAGTGATTAGGGTTTTTCATCTCAATGAAAAGCTTTTGCTTGTCCATTAGGCAATATCTTTATTTTTTGACCATTCTTCTAGCCTTTACTCTCAAATATATTTAAATGAAAAAGCCTCGTCCTTGATTTATAATGAAAGCTTCAACTACTCTCACCAAATACTTGTGAATCCATTTTCTCAATGAATCTTTTGATGAACAAAGATTCCAAAGAATACTAATCAAACCTTTGCAACAAATATCTTCACTTAACTTATAATAAGGAACTGAGAAATATAGACTTTGAAGGCCTTTAACATCTATGTTGAATTGGTTGTCATTGGAATATTCTTGAACTGCTTGAGCAATCCTTTTTTGGATCAAGAGAGGGGGCTCTGAAATTTTTCATGGGTCATAGGTTGCAAAGAGGAATGTTGATAGGGAATGTAGGAACCTACCACTAAAGTTTGCAAGTAGGGAGCCCTCCCATTGTTGAAACCACATGGACCTCTTTCATGCATCTCTCCCCAATATTAGGTTCATCCAGGTCAAGATTTTGTATGTGGTATTATTATTATTTAAATATTACTTTGCCAATTATTGAATATGTATTTTTTTGTAAATTTGATTAAAAAATATAAAAAAATTGAATTAAAAACATATTTACAAAGTAACATTTTTCTATCATTTATTATATATATATATATATATATATATATATTTTTTCTAAAATTGTATTACTTGAATTATAATTAATTTCTAAACTAAAAGATAAATATGACACTTTTTAGATACCTATACAACATTAAAATACTCTTTTGCATTTAAAAAAAAATCTGTGATAAAGTATAGGGAATAGAGCACACAAAAAGAGACAATCTATTCTAATAACAATTTTGATTTTTATGGGTTCTATTTTGTTACCTTATATCACAGCATGTGGCTTCTAGTGCCTTGAGCGTGCAAGTCATTCAACTTCACGCCTTTTTAATTTTCTTGGAATGAAATGAGTCATTAATCTTCATAATGATAAAGGATAGTGATATACAATCAATAAGAAAGATTATTATATTAAAATATATTAAACATTTATGTTATTTCAAAATAATGTACAATAATCAAATTAAGGTATTTTTATAATATGATTTCTTTTATAGATATTTTTGTTTCATAGAGAAATTATTTAATTACATGATTAATACATATAATGCTTTTGTAAAAATCTCACACAAATATTAATGAGTGAAAATATTGTTATACAACTTAAACATTTAAAAATAAATCAAATAAATAATTCTTAAGAAACATATTTTTAAAATAAAAAAATCTAAACTATTAGAGCCTTATATTTCTCAATTTATAAATATTAAAATATTTAGAACAATAATGCTAATTAATAAATATTTATTATATATTGATATCCATTTATTTATTAAATTTATATCTACAATACATGAAATTAAATACAAAGCCGATAGAATAAAGATGGATAAAAGATATAAACAATACAATTTTACCTAATAATAATAAAAAGTAAAATGAATGACCTTTTATATTTTTTAATTAAATTATATTTTAATTTATTTTGAGTCTTTAAATTGTTAATGATTTTGCTTCACTTTTAACTAAGTCATTAATCTTGTAGAGAGAAACAAGAACATTGAAAGAATATGAACCATTTGTTTCTTTTGGCCACTTCACACATGTCTGGATTGACATTTATGAAGAATTAAAATGTGATATGAAAGATCATTCCACAAATGCAATGGAAGAATTTGATGTAGAGGAGACTATCGTGCTATAGCATGCTTCTTTACTATAGCTTAGAAAGGATGAGAATGCTTGATGGTTTTGAACACAAGTTCATATTAGTATTAATTCATTTTGGGAGAAACATTTCTATGTAAAATTACACCTATTGTGCTAAAGATTTGATCCACAAAGGAGGTCAAATCCTTTCCTCTTAGTCAAGGTATTACGCATTTTCATTACATTGATTCAAATTCTTTTGGACAAATTAAAGTCCTAAATAGAGAAGAATGCAAGAAAGATACATAGTGAAATAAAGATACACATATAGAGTGGTAGAGATGGAGTGAACATAGGGGTGTGTGTATGTGTGTGTGTGTGTTTCTCTTCTCTATTTACAAGTTTGGTATAAGAGTTGTGGGTCCTTTTAAGTGGACATATAGATGATTTGAAGCTATCATGAATTACACAAATATATACATAAATAGACCATTTTTTTTCTCAATTTATATTCAACATATCTTTAGCGTACCTATTGAAAATTGAGGTGGGATTGCTAGTTATATATCTTGTTTGGTTGTAGGGACGACCATAGAGCTAATTAGATTTATATAAGATAGTTGTGAAATATATAAATCAATATTTTGATGTCTTGTAGAGTTTCCTTAAAGACCCTTTCTGTGTACATTCTCTAAGAGCCCATTTGGTAGTGCAAATAGTCCCTGACTTAGAAATAGGCACCTCTTATTCCAGATTCACTATTTTTGCATTTGTTATTTTAGATTCGGTATTCTTGATCCATTTGGCTCACCCATAATTTGACGGGGAATATGTTTATCCTATGTTTGGTTTATGCAAAATTAGAATTAGAATAACATTATTTATTATTTATTATTATTTAAAAAAATGTATTTTATTTTATTTTTCATTTTATGGAGTGAAATTAAATTATCAAGTTTTTTTTCTCTTAAAATAGATGGAATCAAGAACAATTATACATAGGAAAATAGTTATGAAACTAGAGTAGAATTTTTTCATCATCTATATACATAATTAGCCACCACAATCATAAACAAGTTCTAAAAATCAAAATAGTCAAATCCTTATTAAATTTGTCCACCATTTTTACACAAAATCATAAAATAAATTACAATCTACAATAGTTGCTTTGACTTTTAACAACATTTACACATATGGTCTTAATAGACTAGTGAAATTAAAATAATTATAAAGCACACCACGCCTCTATGAAATATGCTTTCACCCTATTAAACCTTACACAACTTGTGATCATTACTTTCATGTCCTATAGATTTAGCTATGGTAGATGTAGGTGGGTCCTCATCGACCCATTGAAAGAAATTATAACCACTATCCCTCTACAATACCAAATCCAAATTAGTGGTTTCCACAATGATTAGTTCTTATATATAGGGTATGTGCAGGATCATGGTGTGCCAAAAAGTGGCAATGTGAAAAAAATAGAGTTTAAACACGTCTAAAAGCGCTTCAAAATCCGCTCTGACTTTTTTTCACCTATGCAGGTACCAAACTTGGAAAGTAAGGCCCAAGCCTTATCGGATATCCGATATGAGATCGGATATCGAATCTCATATCGAATATCGGATCTGATATCGAATATTCGATATGAGATCTGATATCGAATATTGGATCTCATATTGGATATTCGATATGAGATCTGATATTCGATATCAGCGGCATAAAAATTGGAGGGAAAAGGCACAAAAATTAGAGGGAAAACCAAATTTGTAAGTGATATAACTAATTTGAGTTATGAAATATGTAAAGATATAATATATAATCTATAAATATATAATATAATAACATAACTATTATATATAAAATAATATATAATCTATATATTATATAATAATATAATATAATATAATATATATATATATATATATATATATATAATATAACGTAACGTAAAGATATAATATATAATCTATTAATATATAATAATATATTATGTTATTATTATTATTATTATCTATAAATATAATATATATATTATTATTATTTTTACTATATTTTTATTAAATATAATAACGTAATATATTATATATATGTTATTAATACATATTATTATTATTATTATCATATATAAATTATAATCTCTAATATATTTAATAATAATTATCATATGTAATTTATAATATATAATATATTATGTTATTATTATTATAATCCATAAATTATATATATATATATATATATATGGTTGTTATACTATATTATTATTATTTTTACTATATTATTTCTAGTGGAGTCATTTATATGGGTCAAAAGGGCTCACAGGATGACCTATGACCCCTTTCGACACATTCCATGATGACATATGTCCCTAAGGGATCTTAGGACCTCTAGCGACATATTAGAATAGTTTATATGGGTCGAAGGGGGTCACAGGATGACCTATGAACCCTTTCAACATATTACAAGATGACATTTGTCCCTAGGGGGTCCTAGGACTCTTAGGGACATATTAGAATCATTCATATAGGTCGAAGGGGGTCATAGGGTGACCAATGACCACCTTCGACACATTCCACGATGACATATGTCCTTAGGGGTCCTAAGGCCCCTAGGGACATATTAGAATCATTCATATAGGTCGAAGGGGATCATAAGGTGACATATGACACCCTTCGACACATTCCACGATGACATATGTCCCTAAGGGTCCTAAGACCCCTAGGGACATATTAGAATCTTTCATATGGTTTGAAGGGGGTCATAGGGTGAACTATGACCCCCTTCGACATATTACATGATGACATATGTCCCTAGGGGTCCTAGGACACCTAGTGACATATTAGAATGCTTCATATGGGTTAAAGGGGGTCATAGGTTGACCTATGACCCCTTTTGATCCATTAAATGATGAAATATGTCTCTAGGACCCCTAGGGACATATTAGAATCATTCTTATGGGTCAAAGGGGCTCATAGGGTGACCTATGACCCCCTTTAACCCATTAGATGACGACATATGTCCCTAGGGGTCCTAAGACCCCTAGGGACATAGTAGAATCATTCTTATGGGTCAAAGGGGGTCATAGGTTGACTTATGACCCCCTTTAACACATTACATGATGACATATGTCCCTAGGGGTCCTAGGACACCTAGGGACATATTAGAATGCTTCATATGGGTCAAACGGTGTCATAGGTTGACTTATGACTCCTTTCGACCCATTAAATGATGACATATATAGCTAGGGGTCCTAAGACCCCTAGGGACAAATTACAATCGTTCTTATGGATCAAAGGGGGTCATAGGTTGACCTATAACCCCCTCTGACCCATTACATGATGACATATGTCCCTAGGGGTCCTAGGACCCCTAGGGACATATTAGAATGTTTAATATAGGTCAAAGGGGGTCATAGGTTGACCTATGACCCCCTTTGACCCATTAAATGACAACATATATCCTTAGGGGTCCTAGGACCCCTAGGGACATATTAAAATCTTCGACCCATTACATGACAACATATGTCCCTACGGGTCCTACGATCCTTAGGGACATATTAGAATCATTCATATGGGTTAAAGGGGGTCATAGATTGACCATGACCCTGTTCAACCCATTACATGATGACATATGTCCCTAGGGGTCCTAGGATCCCTCAGGACATATTAGAATTGTTCATATGGGTCAAAAGGGGTCATAGGTTTACCAATGACCCCCTTTGACCTATTAAATGATGACATATGTCCCTACCGATTCTAGGACCCCTACGAACATATTAGAATTGTTCTTATGGATCAACAGGGGTCATAGGTTGACCTATGACCCCCTTCAACCCATTAAATGACAACATTTGTCCCTAGGGGTGCTAGGACCCCTAAGGACATATTAGAATCGTTCTTATGGGTCAAAGGGGGTCATAGGTTGACCTATAACCCCCTTCGACCCATTACGTGATGACATATGTCCCTAGGGGTCCTAAGACCCTTAGGGACACATTAGAATCCTTCTAATCAGTCAAAGGGGGTCATAGGGTGACCTATGACCCCCTTCGACCCATTATCTGATGACATATGTCCATAAGGGTCCTAGGACCCCTAGGGACATATTAGAATGCTTCATATGGGTCAAAGTGGATCATAGGTTAACATATGACCTCTTTCAACCCATCAAATGATGACATATCTCCCTAGGGGTCCTAGGACTCCTAGGGACATATTCAAATCATTTTTATGGCTCAAAGGAGGTCACACGTGAACATCTGACCCCCTTTGACATATTACATGACGACATATGTTCCTAGGGGTCCTAGGACCCCTAGGAACATATTAGATTCATTCATATGGGTCAAAGGGGGTCATAGGTTGACCTATGACTCCTTTCGACCCATTAAATGACGATGTATGTCCCTAGAGGTTCTAGGAGCCCTAGGGACATATTAGAATCATTCTTATGGGTCAACCTATGACCCCCTTTGACCAATTACATGATGACATATTTCTCTAGGGGTCATAGAACTCCTAGGAATGTCTTAGAATTGTTCATGACCCATTACATGATGACATATGTCCCTAGGGGTCCTAGGACCCCTAGGGGCATATTAGAATCTTTCATATGGGTCTAAGGGGGTCATAGGTTGACCTATGACCCCCTTCGACCCATTATATGATGAAATATGTCCTTAGGGGTCATAGGACCCGTAGGGACATGTTAGAATCATTCATATGGATTAAAGGGGGTCATAGGTTGACATATGACCCCCTTCAACCCATTAAATGATGACATATGTTCTTAGGGGTCTTAGGACCCCTAGTGACATATTAGAATCGTTCGTATGGGTCAAAAGGAGTCATAGGTTGACCTATGACCACCTTCGACACATTACATGATGACATATGTCCCTAGGGGTTCTAGGACCCTTAGGGACATATTAGAATGCTTCATATGGGTGAAACGGGGTCATATGATGACCTATGACCACCTTTTACCCATTAAATGACAAGATATATCCCTAGGAGTCCTAGGACCCCTAGGGACATATTAGAATTGTTCTTATGAGTCAAAGGGGGTCATGGGGTGACCTATGATCCCCTTCGAACCATTACATGATGACATATGTCCTTAGGGATCTTAGGACCACTACAGACATATTAGAATGCTTCATATGGGTCAAGGGGGTCATAGGTTGACCTATGACCCCTTTCGATCTATTAAATGATTACATATGTCCCTGGGAGTCCTAAGACCCCTAAGGACATATTAGAATCGTTCGTATGGGTCAAAGTGTTAGTGTAGTTTTTTATTTTTCCTATTTTGATAGGTTTTTCCTACACTTTTAATAATCTCGCTTAGGTTAATAAAGCATGTCTTATTAGGTGAATGGTTGTGAGGTGTCACCTTCCTACATGTGAGCATCCATTAGCTATCTTGGGAAGATACTTTGCTATCTTTAGTCCAATAGATGGTTGCTCCTCATTGGTTGGTGTTGCCACCTCCTCCCTCTTCCTAGCCTATATAAGCATGCTACCTGGCTTGTATTTGCATCTCTTATTTTTGCATCCTCTGAATGCTATTTTGCTTCCAGCATTTGCATTACTCTCTTGGAGACTAACTCTATGATGCTATTTTGATTTTGTATCATTTTCATTCATAGTTTAGATATTTACTCTTTGCACTAGTTTTCTGGGTTATTAATCTTTTCAGATTCTAACATGGTATCAGAGCTTTTCTATGTGCAAGAGTAGATTTCAGTTTCCTTATTTGAGAGATTCGGGGGGGGCAAATAAACTTTATTTTAGTTTTTTGAAAAACGAAGTATGCTCTTCTCTTGCATCTTTGGATGATCTTGAGAATCAGAAAAGTTTTGACAAAAATAGTTTTTCTCTGAGGTTTCAATCTCAAATCTGACAACCAACTTGCATATTTGGAGTTTTCAATCAGTTTTGTAGGTTCCAGCATGCCATTGATGGACTTGAGAAGCTGATCCAGCATTTGCATGTCAAATTTTTGTTGCTGGGGTCGTTTTTTGATTTTTGGAGCCGTTTTTTTCTGTTAAAGGCGTCTGATTTACACTACAGCAACATCTTCTGTTCATCAGGAAGAAAAACGCTTTTTGAGTTTTGTTCGCAGCCCCAAAAAACCATCTGGGTATCTTTTAGATTTTGCATGCAAGTTGTATATTTTTCAAAATTGAGCATGCAAAGCTACAGCCATACCCCTCTCCGTTGGCAGCCGCAAATTTGAATGCAGTTTTCAAATGTCTCGTTCTTGCTCATACGGACTCTGATTTTGATGATTCTTGTTATGAACTTGGCTATTTTTTTGTGCTCTATCCACTAGTGGAGTTAGTTTTTGATTTTCATGCATGAATTCTTCAGAAATTGCAGATTCTCAGCCGTGACTGTGCACAGTTCTCATTTTGGAAACTTCGGAGGATCATAACTTTCTCATACGACCTCGTATCGAGGCGATTCTTTTTTTGAAAGTGCATGATTTTTTGAGTAGATCGCAGTGGTGCTATTTGTTTCCTTGATTATTGTGCCCAAGTTTCACTTTTAGCATATGCTCTTCATGAGGGTTTGTAATGCATTGAAATCAAGACCACTAAATATCTCTTTCTAGTGGTAATTGTAAATGCACTAAAATAAAGTGCCAAATCATATTTCTTTGGGGGGGGTTCTTTGATTGAGTAAAAAGGGGGGGGGGGCATTGTCGTGGCTGGGTTCTCTTCTTTTTAGCATTTCTTCTCTGCATTTCTTCATCATGGATGAAACAAATATGCCCATCCTAACTCCATACAATTACTTTGAGTGGAAATCACGCATGACAATTCACTTAAAGAAAGTTGGATTAAATAGGATAACTATGGGACTTGAAATTGAACCTACTAAAGATGAAGACAAGCCTAAGTGGTTTAACAAATGTGATGAGGCATATGGAACATTGTGTTTGTTTGTTTCTCCTGACTTGCTATTTCACATTGAGTCTTTGGATACACCAAATGAAGTATGGACAAAGCTAGAGACACTATTTGGCACACAAGATTCAATGAGGGGTCATATGTTGGAAAATGAATTAATTAGTTTGAGTCCAGGCAATCTCAACACAATCCAAGATTTCTTCACCAAATTGAAATCACTAAGGCTGCAGTTAAAACAATGTGGAATTGAAAAGAAAGATGAACAACTGATTCTTAGTATTCTCTCTAAGCTAAGTTCAGAATATTCTGTGTTTGTTTCTACCTTCTATGCTACTAAGGGTGCACTTGGTACTCAATTCACCATGCCATCTTTAGATGATTTTGCTGTCAATCTCACTCGAGAACAGGACAAGCTAATCCAGATGGGCATTCTTAAGTCCTTTAAGTCACATGCCTTGGCTGCTAACCAAGGCACAAAAGAACAACAAGGACAAAGTAGTAACAACAATAGTAAGGACAAGAAACAAAAGAATAGCGAGGAGAAGAAGGATCAGACGCCGGTTTCTTCAACTATTGATACACCATCTTCCAAGGGCGATAAGCCTAAGAAAGAAAAGGTCAAATGTGCTTATTGTAAAAGACCTGGTCATGATGAACATAAATGTTTGCAGAAACAACTTGATCACTTGACATACATTCTTGAGAAGAATAATATCAGTGTTCCTGAGTCTATCAAACAAAGTTCTAATGAAGGGTCTAACAAGGAAAAAGAAAATAGCAAGGGGAAAGGAAAGGGCAAGGCCCTTTTTGCAGTCACTTCCTCACCATCCACTTGGGTTCTTGATTTGGGTGCTTCACACCACATGGCTTCATCTAAGGAAGAACTTGTATCCTTGGAGCCATGTACTATGCCTTCTATTTTGATGGGTGATAACACTCTTGTTGAGGTGTGTGGGAGAGGGTCTGTTGATGTGGGGGATGGCACATTCCATGATGTTCCTTATGTACCCTCATTGTCAACTAATCTCCTATCGGTACACCAGATCACTCACACAGGTTTAGGCAAGCGGGTTGAGTTCACTCCTGATTTAGTGGAGATATGTGAGTTGCACATTGATTCTACAGTTGCAGTTGGGAGAGCAGATCATCAGTCACGACTCTATATGTTTTCTCACTTTGTTCCTGATCCTCCTTTGACTATTTCACTCATTCACTCTAATAATGTGAGCAGATTATGGCATGAGCAGTTTGGCCATCTTAACTTCCACTACTTGCATCGGCTTAACCAGCAGAGCATGGTCATAGGGTTGCCTTCTACTTTGACATTGGAGTCACTTGGAATACATGATAGATCTTCTGATGGGTCATATTCACTTGAGCAGTCTTCTACCTCCACTTTTGATGCAGAGAGTGATTCAGAGGACTCACCTCCTTCCTCTCCTAGTCATCATTCATAGGTTGATGATTCTCCTCTAGATTCTCCATCTTCCGGTCCACTTTGGGCTAGACAGATCTTGCAGTTTACAGGTGATTGGGTTGGGGATCCATCAGACACCAAGCAGACTCATTCACAATTCCAGGATGCTCTACATATCTTCATTTCTACTGCCTCAAATCCACAGTCCTTTCATGAGGCTTCTGGTATTTTTGAGTGGGATACAGCTATGCAGGAAGAGTATAGTTCCTTGATGAGGAACCACACTTGGGATCTTGTCCTTTTTCCTAAGGGAAGAAAACTTGTTCGATGCAAGTGGATCTACCGGACAAAATTTGCAAGCTTTGCTGGAGGTGCGGGATGCTACATCTTTTGGGGGGGCCTCTTCCTCTCACTTGGAGTCCTAATTTTCTTTGGGGAGTCTCTTTTCTCTCTTTTTTGGGGGAATTTTATGTACATGGGTACCTCATCAGGCTTGACTTGTCGGGACCCATTTCTACATCCACCTAAGCTTCGCTTATGGGGGGGTGTTAGTGTAGTTTTTTATTTTTCCTATTTTGATAGGTTTTTCCTACACTTTTAATAATCTCGCTTAGGTTAATAAAGCATGTCTTATTAGGTGAATGGTTGTGAGGTGTCACCTTCCTACATGTGGGCATCCATTAGCTATCTTGAGAAGATACTTTGCTATCTTTAGTCCAATAGATGGTTGCTTCTCATTGGTTGGTGTTGCCACCTCCTCCCTCTTCCTAGCCTATATAAGCATGCTACCTGGCTTGTATTTGCATCTCTTATTTTTGCATCCTCTGAATGCTATTTTGCTTCCAGCATTTGCATTACTCTCTTGGAGACTAACTCTATGATGCTATTTTGATTTTGTATCATTTGCATTCATAGTTTAGATATTTACTCTTTGCACTAGTTTTCTGGGTTATTAATCTTTTCAAATTCTAACACAAAGGGGGTCATAGGTCGACCAATTACATGATGACATATGTCCCTAGGGGTCCTAGGACCCCCAGGGAGATATTAGAATCATTCTTATGGGTCAAAGGGGATCATAGGGTGACCTATGACCTCCATCAACCCATTAAATGATGACATATGTCCCTGGGGGTTCTAGGACACCTAGAGACATATTAGAATGCTTCATATGGGTCAAAGGGTGTCATTGGTTGACTTATGACCCCTTTTGACCCATTAAATGATGACATATATCTCTAGGGGTCCTAGGACCCCTAGGGACATATTAGAATCATTCTTATGGGTCAAAGCGGGTCATAGGTTGACCTATGACCCCCTTCGACCTATTACATGATGATATATGTCCTTAGGGGTCCTAGGACCCCTAGGGACATATTAGAATCATTCTTATGGGTCAAAGGGGGTTATAGGGTGATGTATGACCCCATTTGACTCACTAAATGATGACATATGTCCCTAGGTGTCCTAGGACCCCTAGAGACATATTAGAATCATTCTTATGGGTCAAAGGGGGTCATAGGTTGACCTATGACCCCCTTCGACTCATTAAATGATGACATATATCCCTAGGGGTCCTATGACCCCTAAGGATGTAAGGAAACTTGACAACAAAGAATATAACCGTTTCCACATAACCCATAATAGATCTGAAATAAACACGGAATTAAAATCCACATGCAAGAGAATAGAAAACATACCCAAAAAATTGTGACACAAGATATACCCTGGAAAACCCTCATTGAGAGAAAAACCCAGCCTCCAAAAGCATCCATCACCATATATTATTCAGCAAAAATACCATTGCTATACAACCATGGAAGCCTTCATGGCCATAGCCACAATCGAGCAAACTATGTGAACAAGCATGAATCCACACATCCCATGCCATGCTTTCAACCTTCACAAATGCTCCCTTGGCTAACCTGTCAAGCCTTGTCCTGCTCGACTCTTGCCATTTGTCTTCTCCTTGTCACTCTCACACTACAACAACTACCCTTGTGGCTGCTTATATAGTAGCAAGTCCCACAAAACCACCAAGTGTTATTACATAAACCATGTGCTACCTAACCCACTGACCCCACATTTAATATTGGGCATTTAATTCTTTTTTCTCCAATATTAAATAATTACATGAAATATTTTCACAATGTTACAATACAACTCATCAAGAATATTCCATGGAAATCTTTACATGTTGCACATCCATCTAGGTACAACATTAAATAATAAAAATAAAATAATAAAATAACAATATTATGCAATGTGTGCAACACCCATTATCTCAACAATCTCCCACTTGTTGTATACATTGCATGGGGTCAATCCGTAGCCACACAAAATGAACAAGGGAACAATCCCTCCCAGCACATCCACCATCATGGATCAAAATACACCAAGTGCTCCATCCTGGTACCCGCAACAAAATCAAAGTATCTATCATCTCGAACATGAATGATCTCACCTTCTATTATGCCACTCCCACTGGACATACATAGAAGCCATCCAAAGAGAAATCCACCCAACCTGTCACATTAGAAGATCATAAAATTTTGTACCAATTGAAATTCTGAGCACAAGAAACCTAATCCAAAGGTAATCACATGTATCCGTAGTTGTCAAAATATCCATAGCTGAAATAGCACTCACAACAAAGTGCCAAACCCATCCAACTATCCATACCTCAAGGTATAACAAGTGAATCTTATATCACCGACATATCCAATCTATAAACTGCAATCACAAGCCTCAAGAGCAATACCTGCCACATGTATACCAAGAAGCTCCCACTGCAAAAGATAATGTCAAATATATAACCAATCCACTCAACACATCTCAAAGAAATGAATCCATGTAGTATCAAGGACATCCACAATACATAAACCAATATCCTGCAAGAAAAAATCTCTTAACAAGTCTCCAATGCTCTCCCAAGTTCACCACAACCAATAGAGGAAAGAGATAAAGGAATAATCATGTCATCTCTCACATGACATACATGAGCACAAACCAGTGATCACAATCTCTAACTAATCTCAAATTCAATGTAGGCAAAACTGAACATCCAGGAAGATAACCAAGACCAGAGAAACCATGCAAATCATAACCTGTATCATGTCCTTCTACACACACCTCTAGATGTAAACTGTGCAAGTATGATCTCCTCCATAAAACCCCAACAAGAAGCCTCAACAACACCCAAACCATACCATATAACTAATCATGGATATAAGCCTCTCACAAGAAGATCAAACTCAATAAAACTATTCCTAAACCAAGGAATATGCCCAATATAAAACCATCTCCCAAACTCAACCAACATAACAACATATGCACATGGAGATAACCAATGCTAAACCATCTCTCAAATGAACCCTCCAGAACTAACTCATGTACCATAGCTCAAGATCCATATCCATGAAAGACAAGCATAAATATAATGCAACTGAGAGAAACAATGGGCTATACCTCTCAAGTAGCAAACTGCCGAGTAGACCAAGAGTGGGGAATGAGAATGCTCATCAAGATACCCAAGTCTCCAACCAAGACTCATCTAAGAACAATCTCCTCTCAAATCCATATCAGGTGACTGCCCCTGGGACGTCCTGTTGAAACCATCAATTGTCCCAACAAATACTTCTCTAATCCAAGAGAAATCAGCGTCACCACCGTCTCTAAGTATCCATGAGCACCTATAACCAATCAATCCATGCCAACTCCAAATGCAACATAGCAATATCATGAAATATCCAGCTTATGATCAATGTACTCAATACCAAGAAACTAAACCAAGATCAATGTCAAAGTTCCAACCATGGCCTCAGGAACATAAACATGACAACATGATCTAACCATCTCAACTAAAGAGATAACATGCTCCATATGAACACACCATAACATGTCACAACTCTAAACGTGTATCAAGAGTATACCATGATATAATAATGAAATCATCCTCATACCAAGGATAACATGCTAAATAAAAGCATAAACCACACCTTTTTCAAGAACCCTGTGAGTCCTCAAGATGCAACCATCTCCACACACCATGAAGAAAACCATCTCCACATACCATGAAGAACCATCTCCATACACCATGAAGATAACCAAGAACTCCACGAGTCCTCAAGATCTAACCATCTTCAAACACCATGAAGATAACAAGTGCACCATGCAAATGTCAAAGACGCTTCTGCAGCAACAAGATCTAAGAGAAACCTCCAACATCTGCAAACACTCAATAAATATATCAATACCAAAAACTCCCACTCAACTGTGGTACCAAGTCACCTATGGCATAATAAAATCCATCCTCTCCAAACCAAGAAGATATAAACCAAACCAGGAACTAATCCTGCACTGTCACCCCATCACTGTCACAAGCTCCCACTAAACCGTGTATCCAAGCTATCCATGACATCATGATGAAAATACCATCCTCTAACCATGAGAATCAACCAAGGCATCAAACCATCAAAGAACTCAAAGTCCACATCATGAGCTCCTCAAAAGAAACCAAATAACCATGATCCTCAACCAAGAAGATATACCACCATAACCAAATCAGAAAATCCAAGCTAATGAACATCAAGGATGTACCTGTATAACCAATCATGTAATGCCAAAATTCATGACACCATGATCACATCCATGAACCGCACATCTGGCTCTCAATATGTCCAACCTATCAGCATAAAATAGTCAACCACAATCTTCCACCATGACTATACCTGGTAACAACATCTCATCCCTTCTACATGAAGAAAATAGTAAATCATGTGACTTAGGGCATAGACAACCCAAATCCAAGCCACCAATTTGAATATGCATCAATAATGAAAGATCAATGGGCAAAGACAACCCATAACCAAGCTATAAATGCAATTTGTAAGTATAGACCACTTACAACACTGCACAACTTGTAGATCCAACAAGTCATCATGCATATCCAAACCAAACACTGATAACCATATCATCATGAGACCAAACTTGAGTATACAATGACATCAAAACTTAAATCTCCAATGCCATAAACTCACAAGTTACCATAGTTAAAATATACCTATAAACTGTTCAGATCAACATATCAATAAATAAAGTATGCCAAATCTACACCAATCCTGAACCAATGTGTAGAGCTCTCCAAGAGCTTTTCGTTGACTACTCAAAGTCCAAAATTTGACTCCGTATGCCCAAGTTGTGGCCTAATCCGTGCTCAAAATAAATAACATCTAACTTTAGGGCTCTTAAAACCTAACAAAATCTCAAAATCATAGAACTAAACCTACACCATCTTGTATTGCTTTGAATTAGCTTTCCAACGCCTATAAGAACTCTGAAATCCGATATTCTGAGAAAAAGTTATGACCGTTTTACTAAGACAATCTTTTTACCATTTTCAGTACGATTTTTCATTTTTTATTTTTTCAGTGACGAAAATTCCGACGGGATTAAATTTGACAGCCATCATGGGCTAAAATAAAAAAACTCTTTCATTTCCTCTGAACATGGCCAAACTAGGGCATATTATATATCAAAATTTTATGGAAATGTTGACCCGGATCCAATGGTGAGGTCTTTTTTTATTTTTTTTACCCAAGAGCTCATTTATACAAGCTACCCCCCAAAACCCTCATTTAAATGAAACATCCGAAAAAATTCTTTTGTTCAACAATTTCACATGCCTAAATCTTTTAACATCCCATCATAACAACAAATCCAAAACCCTCAGATCTACAATAAATCATTCATATATCTTGTCCTTTAAAATTTTTTTTTTTATCCTCTCATGCATTTCCATGGATTCAATCTAGGGTTACAATAATAAAACCATAGCTCTGATATCACTTGTAAGGAAACTTGGCAACAAAGAATATAACCGTTTCCACATAACCCATAATAGATCTGAAATAAACACGAAATTAAAATCCACATGCAAGAGAATAGGCAACATACCCACAAAATTGTGACACAAGATATACCCTGGGAAACCCTCATTGAGGGAAAAACCCAGCCTCCAAAAGCATCCATCACCATATATTATTCAACAAAAATACCATTGCCATACAACCATGGAAACTTTCATGGCCATAGCCACAACCGAGCAAACTATGTGAACAAGCACGAATCCACACATCCCGTGCCATGCTTTCAACCTTCACAAATGCTCCCTTGGCTAATCTGTCAAGCCTTGTCCTGCTCGACTCTTGCCTTTTATCTTCTCCTTGTCACTCTCACACTACAACAACTACCCTTGTGGCTGTTTATATAGTAGCAAGTCCCACAAAACCACCAAGTGGTATTACATAAACCATGTGCTAAAACCATGTGCTACCTAACCCACTGACCCCACATTTAATATTGGGCATTTAATTTTTTTTCCCCAATATTAAATAATTACATGAAATATTTTTAGAATGTTACAATACAACTCATCAAGAATATTCCATGGGAATCTTTACATGTTGCACATCCATCTAGGTACAACATTACATAATAAAAATAAAATAATAAAATAAAAATATTATGCAATGTGTGCAACACCCATTATCTCAACAAAGGACATATTAGAATCATTCTTTTGAGTCAAAGGGGGTCATAAGTTGACCTATGATCCCCTTCGACCCATTACATGACGACATATGTCCCTAGGGGTCCTAAGACCCCAAGGGACATATTAGAATCTTTTTAATAGGTCAAAAGGGGTCATAGGGTGACCTATGACCCCCTTAAACCCATTACGTAATGACATATGTCCATAGGGGTCCTAGGACCCCTAGGGACATATTTGAATGCTTCATATGGATCAAAAGGGGTCATAGGTTGATCTATGACCTCCTTCGACCTATTAAATGATGACATATCTCCGAAAGGGTCCTAGGACCCCTAAGGACATATTAGAATCATTCTTATGGCTGAAAGGGGGTCATATGTTAATCTATGACACCATTCGACATATTACATGATGACATATGTCCCTAGGGGTCCTAGGACCCCTAGGAAGATATTAGATTCATTCATATGGATCAAAGGGGGTCATAGGTTGACCTATGACCCCCTTTGACCCATTACATGACGACATATGTCCCTAGGGGTCCTAGGACCCCTAGGGACATATTAAAATCGTTCTTATAAGTCATAAGAGGTCATAGATTGACTTATGACCCACTTCGACACATTACATGATGACATATGTCCCTAGAGGTCCTAGGACACCTAAGGACATAGTAAAATGCTTCATATGGGTCAAAGGGTGTCATAGGTTGACCTATGACTCCCTTCGACCCATTAAATGATGACATATATAGCTAGGGCTCCTAAGACCCCTAGGGACATATTACAATCGTTCTTATGGGTCAAAGGGGGTCATAGGTTGACATATAACCCTCTTTGACCCATTACATGATGGCATATGTCGCTAGGAGTCCTAGGACCTCTAGGGACATATTAGAATGCTTCATATGGGTCAAAGGGGCTTATAGGATGATCTATGACCCCCTTCGACCCATTACATGATGACATATGTCCTATGGATATATTAGAATCGTTCTTATGGGTGTAAGGGGGTCATAAGTTGACTTATGACCCACTTTGACACATTATATGATGACATATGTCCCTAGGAGTCCTAAGACCCTTAGGGACATATTAGAATGCTTCATATGAGTCAAAGGTTGTCATAAGTTGACCTATGACCTCCTTCAACTCATTAAATGATGACATATGTACCTAGCGGTCCTAGGACCCCTAAGGACATATTAGAATCGTTCTTATGGGTCAAAGGGGGTCATAGGTTGTCCTATGACTCCTTTTGACATTTTAAATGATGACATATGTCTCTAGCGGTCCTAAGACCCCTAGAGACATATTAGAATCATTCTTATGGGTTCAAGGGGGTCATAGGTTGAACTATGACCCCTATGACCCCCTTTGACAGATTACATGATGACATATGTTCTTAGGTGTCGTAGGACCTCTAGGGACATATTAGAATTGTTCATATGGGTTAAATGGGGTCATAGTTTGACCTATGATCCCCTTCGACCTATTACATGATGACATATGTCCCTAGGGGTCCTAAGATCCCTAGGAACATATTAGAATCATTCATATGGGTCAAAGTGGCTCATAGGTTGATTTATGACCGCCTTCGACCCATAAGAATGATTCTAATATCTATCTAGGGGTCCTAGGACCCCTAAGAACATATGTCATCATTTAATAGGTCGAAGGGGATCATAGGTATCCCTATGGGCCCCTTTGACCCATAAGAATGATTCTAATATGTCCCTAGGGGTCCTAGGACCCCTAGGGATATATGTGGTCATGTAATTGGCCGAAGGGGGTCATAGGTCAACCTACGACCCCCTTTGATCCATAAGAAAGATTCTAATATGTCCCTAGTGGTTTTAGGACCCCTAAGAATATATGTCATCATTTAATAGGTCGAAGGGGATCATAGGTCAACCTATGACCCCCTTTGACCCATAAGAGTGATTGCAATATGTCCTTAGGTTTCATAGGAACCCTAGGTACATATGTCATCATTTAATGGGTCGAAGAGCACCATAGGTAAACCTATGACATCGTTTGATTCATATGATGCATTCTTATATGTTCCTAGGGGTCATAGGACCCCTAAGGACATATGTCATCATGTAACGTGTCGAAGTGGGTCAATTGTCAACCTATGACCCCCTTTGACCCATAAGAAAAATTCTAATATGTCCCTAGGGTTTTGAGAACCCCTAGAGACATATGTCATCATGTAATGTGTCAAAGCAGATCATAGGTCAACCTATGACCACCTTTGACCCATAAGAATGATTCTAATATGTCCCTAGGGGTCCTAGGACCTCTAGGCACATATGTCATTATGTAATGGATCGAAGGGGATCATAAGTCAACCTATGACCCCCTTCGACTCATATGAATTATTCTAATATGTCCCTAGGGGTGCTAGGACCCCTAGGGAAATATGTTTTCATGTAATGGGTCGAAAGGGGTCATGGGTCAACCTATGATGCCCTTTGACCCATATTAATGATTCTAATATGTCTCTTGGGGTTCTAGGACCCCTAGGGACATATGTCATCATTTAAGGGGTCGAAGGTGGTCATAGGTCAACCTATCACCCCCTTTGACCCATAAGAAGCATTCTAATATGTTCCTAAGGGGTCGTATGACTCCTAGGGACATATGTCATCATGTAATGGGTCAAAGGGAGTCATAGGTGAACCTATGACCCCATTAGACCTATAAGAATGATTCTAATATGTCCCTAGGGTTTCGAGGATTCTTAGGGACATATATCATCATGTAATGGGTCGAAGCAGGTCATATGTCAACCTATGACCACTTTTAACCCATAAAAATGATTTTAATATTTTTGAAGGGGGTCATAGGTCAACCTATGACCCCCTTTGTCCCATAAGAACTATTCTTATATGTCCCTCGGGGTCGTAGGACCCCTAGGGACAAATGTTGTCATTTAATGGGTCAAAAGGGATCATAGGTCAACCTATGACCCCCTTCAACCAATATGAATGATTCTAATATGTTTCTAGGGGTCCTAGGACCCATAGGGACATATGTCGTTATGTAATGTGTCGAAGGAGGTCGTAGATCAATCTATGACACCCTTTGACCCATAAGAATGATTCTCATATGTTCCTAGGGGTCTTAGGGACATATGTCATCATGTAATGTGTCAAAGGGGGTCATAGGTCAACCTAAGACCCCCTTTGACCCGTATGAACAATTCTAATATGTCCCTAAGGGTCCTAGGATGCTTAAGGACATATGTCATCATTTAATGTGTCAAAGCGGGTCATAGGTCAACCTATAACCTCCTTTGACCCAAATGAACAATTCTAATATGTCCCTAGGGGTCCTAGGAGCCCTAGTGACATATGTCATCATTTAATGGGTCAAATGGGGTCATAGGTCAACCTATGACCCCTTTTTATCTATATGAACAATTCTAATATGTCCCTAGGTGTCCTATGACCCATAGGGACATATGCCATCATGTAATGGGTCAAAGGGGCATTTGACCCATAAGAATGATTCTAATATGTCCCTAGGGGTCCTAGGACTCCTAGGGACATATGTCATCATGTAATGGGTTAAAAGGTGTCATAGGTCACCCTACCTATGACCCCCTTTGACCCATAAGAACTATTTTAATATGTCTCTAGGGGTCTTAGGACCCCTAGGGACATATGTCGTCATGTAAAGGGTCAAAGGGTGTCATAGGTCAACCTATGACTCCCTTTGACCCATAAGAATGATTCTAATATGTCCTTAGGGTTCCTAAGACCCCTTTGGACATATGTCATTATGTAATTTATCGAAGGGGGTCATAGGTCAACCTATGACCCTCTTTGACCCATAAGAAGCATTCTAATATGTCTCTAGGGGTCCTAGGACCCCTAGGGACATATATCATCATGTAATGGGTCAAAGGGGGTCATAGGTCAACCTATGACCCCCTTTGACCCATATGAACAATTCTAATATGTCCCTAGGTGTTCTATGACCCATAGGGACATATGTCATCATGTAATAGGTCAAAGGAGGTCATAGGTTGACCGATTACCTCGTTTGACCCATAAGAATGATTCTAATATGTCCCTAGGGGTCCTAGGACCCCTAGGGACATATGTCGTCATGTAATGGGTTGAAATATGTCATAGGTCACCCTATGACCACCTTTGACCCATAAGAACGATTCTAATATTTTCCAAGGGGTCTTAAGACCCATAGGGACATATGTCAACATGTAATGCATTGAAGGGGGTCATAGGTCAACCTATGGTCCCCTTTGACCCATAAGAACGATTCTCATATGTCCCTAGGGGTCATAGGGACATATGTCATCATGTAATGGGTCAAAGGGGGTCATAGGTTGACCTATGACCCTCTTTGACCCATACGAACAATTCTAATGTGTCCCTAGCGGTCCTAGGACCCCTAGGAACATATGTCATCATTTAATGGGTCGAAGGGGATCATAGGTCAACCTATGACCCCCTTCGACCCATATGAATGATTCTAATATGTCCTTAGGGGACCTAGGACCCCTAGGGACATATGCCGTCATGTAATGTGTCGAAGGGGTTCATAGGTAAACCTATGATCTCCTTTGATCCATATGAACAATTCTAATATGTCGCTACGGGTCCTAGGACCCTTAGGGACATATGTCATCATTTAATGGGTTGAAGGGGATCCTAAGTCACCCTATGACCCCCTTTGACCCATATGAACGATTCTAATATGTCCCTAGGGGTCCTAGGACCGCTAGAGACAAATGTCTTAATGTAATGGGTCGAAGGGTGTAATAGGTCAACCTATGACCCCCTTTGACCCATATGAATGATTCTAATATGTCCCTAGGGGTCCCAAGACCCCTTGGGACATATTTCGTCATGTAATATGTCGAAAGGGGTCATAGGTTGACCTATGACCCCGTTCGACCCATAAGAATGATTCTAATATGTCCCTAGGGGTCTTAGGACCTCTAGGGACATATGCCATTATGTAATGGGTCGAAAGGGATCATAAGTCAACCTATGAGCCCCTTCGACGCATATGAATGATTCTGATATGTCCCTAGGGGTGCTAGGACCCCTAGGGACATATGTCATCATGTAATGGGTCAAAGAGGGTCATAGGTCAACCTATGCCGCCCTTTGACCCATATGGATGATTCTAATATGTCCCTAGAGGTCCTAGGACCCCTAGGGACATGTCATCATTTAATGGGTCGAAGGGGGTCATAAGTCAACCTATGACCCCCTTTGACCCATAAGAACGATTGTAATATGTCCGTACATGTCCTAGACCCCTAGGGACATATGTCATCATTTAATGGGTTGAATGGGATCATAGGTAAACCTATGACCCCCTTTGACCCATAAGAACGATTCTAGTATGTCCTTAGGGGTCCTAGGACCCCTAGGGACATATGTCATCATGTAATGTGTCGAAGGGGGTCATAGGTCAACCTATGACCTCTTTTGACCCATAAGAACGATTCTAATATGTCACTAGGGGTCCTAAGACCCCTAAAGACATATGTTGTTATCTAATGAGTCGAAGGGGGTCATAGGTCAACCTATGACCCCTTTGACTCATATATATTTATAATATACATATATATTAACATACATATTAATATAATAATATATATTAATAACATATATATATATATATTATATATATATATATATATATATATTATATATATATATATATATATATATATATATTATATATATATATATATATATATATATATGGATATTATATTTAATAAAAATATTACGTTATTATATATATATATATATTACGTTATTATATTTAGTAAAAATAATAATAATATCAATTATATTTATAGATTATAATGAGAATAACATAATATATTATTATATATTAATATATTATATGTTATATGTTATATTTTTACATTACGTTATTATATATATAATATATTATAATACATATTTACATAGTAATATAACAAAAATAATTTATAAATCATAAGCTATAAGTCTTAAATCTGATTTTCCCTCCAAAATGGGTTGGGATTTCAAAATTTCCACCAAAATTCATCTAGTCATATCGGATATCCGATCTGAAATCCGATATCCAATTTCAAATCCAATATCCGATTAGGCTTGGTATTTACCAAGCCTACCCGGTCAACCCAAAAGACGTGTTTGAAGAGGGTTTTAGTGATACTCAGACTTCGGGTAGTCGTCTGACAATGTTATTTTGATTGAAATTGAATGAAACGAAAAGGGTTTTTTTAATATCGCTCTTGAGATTCCATCAATATAATTTCTGTCAAATTTTGAAATCGATAAGTATTTATTAGTTAATTATCAATGGAGATTATTGTAAAGTGCTGATTGACATACTGATTGAAAAACGGCTATAATTTTCAAACGGTATAACATTTTTTAAATCTAAAAGTTGCGTTACATTCTATGCTTCGCCTAGTATAAGCAAAAAATAAAAAAAATTAAATTTGGTAAAATTTTCTATTAGTTAAGTTGGTCAGACACGAGACTTTTTTTTCAAAAAAGTTCTGGTAGAAAATTCATATTTAATTATTTATTTGGAATAAAAATACCGAAAAATATGCATCACATCCGGGCATGAGTCTACTTTTCATATATATAATTATATTAAAAAAATATTATCATTTGATTTTGATTAAGGTGGTCAGACATACACCTACTTTTTATTTTTGCCCTGAAATTTTTGTAGTACTGCATTAAAATTCAAACTTTCGACTAATCAATTATTTTTTTCTCCTGATAAGGCCTAGTATTTTAGAAACCACATTCAATTTCCTATAGATTATTTTCTTACAACTTTTTGATAGAAAGTCCATAACTACTTTAAAATTATGTGTCAAGTTGACATAACCCTGATTTTCTGATTTTTCACTGCCACTTAAGGCCATAGTTTGGTACACCATGATCCTGCACATAACCCTATACTATAAACATACAAAAAAAATAGTAACAACTTCTCATCTATTTGGATAGCATAGGAATTTAGGTTCTAGATTACTCATTGTTTGCAAGGTCTTCATTGTTACAAGGCTAGTGCCACACTCACACATTAGAAAATTTATAATCCACCAACCACATATAAATAACGAATAAATAAAATACCAAAAAAAATCCAATTAGCAAGATGAAATAATTTTACATACATTCATTAAAACACCAAAACTAGCATAGTACAATGTTACTTTTTAATCTGTAAGTAAGTTCATCATCTCTATTAAATATTTTATATGATCATGTTACTTTTTTTTGTGTAAGAAGATATAACTTCAGATTTAAAAAAGAAATAGTAGTGCAAGAAGAGCAAACTCAAAACATAAATGTATGTGGTTCACTTATATGGCTATATCCATAGGAAAAGCAAGGGAAAAAATTGTTTATTAATTCTGTTTGCATAGTTACAACTATAGAATCTTGCTTCATATATTTATAATTTATCACATTATCCACACAATGAATTTGAAGTCTCCTAGCTAGAAACCAAGAGACATCCGATGAAAGGAAAAAACAAAGCAGTAATCCATCACTTCACACCCAACACTTTCATGAGTGCTTTCTCTTCTAATTCTTAGACCTCTCACTTGTGGCCTTAGACAACAAGTGGTAGTAATCCTCAATTATAAAATATACTTTCTGTAATGTTAATGTACAAGATTCAAATTTATCCTTGATCAACTTCTTCCCTAATTTACCTTCTTTAGTTATATCTAAATATTATCATCTTCTACTTCCACATGAACTATTTGAGATCTTATTAGTCTATGCAGTCATATTTCAAAACTCTCTTTGCTTCTAAAAGACTAACATTAAAATTAGATTATATTATCAAATTATCTTTGATCAACTTCTTCCCTAATTCACCTTGTTTAGTTGTATCCAATTTAGACATATACTATCATATTTTACTTCCACATGAACTATTTGAGATCTTATTAGTACATTTCATATTTCAAAACTCCACTTTCTTCTAGAAAACTAACATTAAAATTATATTTAATTTTCAAATTATCTTTGATCAACTTCTTCCCTAAATCATCTTGTTTAGTTGTATCTAATTTATACATATACTATCATCTTCTACTTCCATATGTGAACTATTTGAGATCTTATTAGTCTATTTCATTTTTCACAACTCCCTTTTTTCTAGAAAGCTAACACTAAAATCATATTCTATTTTCAAATTATCTTTGATCAACTTCTTCCCTAATTTACCTTGTTTAATTGTATCTAATTTAGACAATCACTTTCATTTTATACTTCCAAAAGACCTATATTTGAGATCTTATTAGTCTATTTCATATTTCAAAACTCCATTTTCTTATATAAAGCTAACATTAAAATCATATTCTATTTCATATACAAACAAATTAGTATATGGACACATTGACAAGGCTTGTATATAGGGTCAATCTATGTTTAAGCTTGAACATTTAATTTGTGCTTAGTGATGATGCTTGAGTTATTTTATCTAAATTTAATTCTACAAAAATTAAAGTGCAATATAAAATTTAATTTGAAGGGTGATTGAAATACTCTATTCACATTGATGCTATGTCAAATCAATTTTATTAGCAAATCATATTCATAATGCAAACACAAACATAAATAGATAGAGTTTCAGATTTACGTAGATTAGTTCAGTAGATATGTAGATGGTATGTTTAGATAAATTGTGGATTAATACTTTGATTTAGACAAATATTATTTGTTAAATTTATCTTGTTTCACTCCTTAATAGGATATCTAATTGAAACATGTAATCAATCAATTTAGGTTCTTTGTCTACAGTTCCACATTTTGCTTGATTTTCTATGACAAGATTTCCAACAATATTGTTTCATAGAAATATCCCTACCTTTTTTCTTGGATGAATATACACACCTTATTTCAAATATCTCATTTATACACAATTAGGGAGGACATAGGTAGAATGTTTGGCTTTATAAGTTCCAATTGCATTTGTTTGAAATTTTTATTCTTTTACATATATTTCTTCCAAATCTTATGACCATTAAATTACATGGAACAATATCTCTTTGAGGAATTCTACCAACATCATACACCTTATCCACACTTCTACATTTTGGATAAACATCTACAAAAATATATGCAAAGGTGATACTTGACAAAAAATTGACCTTCATCATGCTTTATGGACGTTTATACCTTGTTGTAAAGCTTCCCATTTATTACTTGCATGGAAGGCATTGACAAAGGTTGGTAAACCTAGCTTTACACATATCACATAAATTTTCTTGAGATTTTCCAAATATTTTTAAACAAATCCTTTTTCAGTATATCTAAGAATCGTTGTAATCATTGCAATCCATGATATTACTTCCTCTATTAAATTTTCAAGTTTCCCATGTGGTAATGAATATTATTATTTGTTATGATAAAAGACATAATCATTTTTTAAATAGTTGTAGAAATGTATGCGAAAGTAAATTAATTTATTAATTATACAAAAGATTAATTAGAATTTTATTTTTGAATAGAATAGTATATTGGTATTTATATAAGATAGTAGTGAAATATATAAATCAATGTTTTGATGTGTTGTAGAACATCCTTAAAAACTCTTTCCATGCATATTCTCTAAAAAATCTTTCTGTGCATATTCTCTAAAAACTCTTTCTGTGCACATTCTCTAATGGTCTATTTGGTTCCTGAAAGATGACAGGAATTGGCTTTTTCAAAACCTGGATTTGAAAGTTTGTGCATTTGTTTCAAAATTTGCAAAATGAAATTAGCATACAAGACTTCCAATTTTGCCTCAAAACCAAGTTTTCCAACTTCTTAAAAAAAGTAGGAATTGAAAATCAAAACCTGGTTTTGTTTTTTAAGGAATGTAAAAATAATAGATTGGACTACTTTTTGAAATTTGCCTTCAACTCCAACCTTACGCATAAAAATGTGCCTTCACACGCATCTTTCAAGTGAAACAAATAGTTTCAGTAAAATCTCAAAAATGGGAATGAAGATATACAAAACCTTGATTTGGCTAAACCAAGGTTTGTAGAAATCTAGGTTTTTAAAATTCCACGAACCAAATGGACCCTAAGGGTCCATTTTGCAGTGAGAATATGAATTAAGAATAGGCATATGTTACTCTGGATTTTCTATTCTTGCATTTGTTATTCTGTATTCTCTATTGTTGATCCATTTGGTTTACCTAACATTTGATGGGGAATATGTTTATCCTATATTTGGTTGTGCAAAACTAGAATTCGAATAAGATTATTCACTAAGTTATTTTTTGTTTTGATTAATTTTTTTTTCTCTTTTACATTTTATTGAGTTTTTTAATTTAAATTTTAAATTTTAAAAGGTAATTTGTTTTATTTTTTATTTCATGGAGTTAAATTTGGTTATCATGTTTTTATTTTAAATAGATTAAATCAGGAACATTTATAAATAGTAAAATAGTCATGAAACTAGAGTAGAATTTGTTATTCTTTTATACACATAATTAGTCACTACAATCATAAATTAGTTACCACAATAACAAACAAGTTGTAAAAAAAAATAGTCAAATCATTATTAAAATTTTCCACTATTTTTATACAAAATCATAAAATAAGTTATAATATAAAATAGTTGCTCTCAATTTTAATTGCATTTACGCATATGGTCCGAATAGACTAGTGCGATTAAAAAAATTTATCGCACACCATGCCTCTAAGAAACATATTTTCACCATCTCAAACCTTGCACAACTTGCAATGATTACTTTCATGTGCTATAGATTTATCTATGGTAGATGTAGGGGGACATCATCAACCCACCAAAAGAAATTACAACCACTATCCCCCTATAGTACAAAATCTAATTAGTGGTTGTTGTAATAATTTATTCTTACATAAAATTTAAACATAAAAAAAATATTAAGAACCTTTTTTCTATTTCGACAATCCAAGAATTTATAGTCTCGAATACTCATTTTGTGTGAGGTCAAGTCATTGCTATAGGGTCAGCCCTACACTCACACAGTGGAAAACAATCAAAAAATAAAATAAAATAAATTTCAAATGGGGAAATGATACAATTCTACATACATTCATTAAAATACCAAAAGTATCAAAGTGCATCTGTTAGATTGTGGTGACTGATTAGGAAAGTACTGTACATACTTCATAAATTCTTTTGGGCCCTATTTTATCAAGATTTTGGGTCGACATGTAATTATTAATTATAACCCTAAAGTGGTAAAAATACTTGTATAAAAGAGCTTAGGATTAGGGATTGTTTCATAGTAGCTGTGATGCAAAATTGCTTCTTATGGCAGTATTGAGCTGTGAGGGATTACGAATTGTAATTAGGTTGTAATCATTGGATCATAATAATATCAAACTTGTTGTTTGGTGGATGTAGCCTAGGCTTTGGGTGAACCATGTTAAATTTTGGTGCCTTGTGTTCTTTTTGTGTGATCTATTATTTTCTGACATTGGTTATATTTGCATGTAATTGTTATTTTTGTCCATGGTTTAATCCTAACAACATTGTTACCTTTCATTGTGTTAGTACATTCAATGTCTCTAATAAATATTTTATATTCAATCATGTTACTTTTCATTGTGTAAGCAAATATAAAGTCAAATTTAAACAAGAAATAGTAGTGCAAGAAGAATAAACTTAAAACACTAATATATGTTCTTTAATAATATGGATATATCCATAGGAAAAGTAGTGGAAAAATCTATTTATTAATTATGTTTTCATAGCTACAACTATATTATTGCTTCATATATTTATAATTAATCACATTATCGACAATGAATTTGAAGTCTCCTAAGTAGAAACCAAGAGACATTTGATGGAGGAAAAAAATAATGCATTAGTCAATGACTTCACACCCAACACTTTCATGAGTGCTTGCTCTTCTGGGTCTCAGATCTCTCACTTGTGGCCTTAGACAAAAAGTGTCAATAATCCATAATTATAAAATATACTTGTTGTAATGTTAATGTACAAGATTCATAATTATCTTGGATCAACTTCTTCCCTAATTCATCTCATTTAGTTTTACCTAAATACTATCATCTTATACTTCTACATGAACTATTTGAGATCTTATCAATCTATTTCATATTTGAAAACTTCCTTTTCATTTAGAAATATAAAATTAAAATCATATTCTATTTTCAAATTATCTTTGATCAACTTCTTCCCTAATTCATGTTGTTTACTTGTATCCAATTTAGACATAAACTATCATCTTTTACTTGCACATGAACTATTTGAGATCTTATTAGTCTATTCAAAATTTCAAAGCTACTTTTTCTTCTAAAATGATAACATTAAAATGATATTCTATTTTCAAATTATCTTTGATCAAATTCTTCCCTTATTTACCTTATTTAGTTGTATGTAATTTAGATATATATTATCATCTTCCACTTCAACATGAACTAATTGAGATCTTATTAGTCTATTTCATATCTTAAAACTGCCTTTGCTTCTACAAAAACTAATATTATAATCGTATTCTATTTTCAAGTTATCTTTGATCAACTTCTTCCCTAATTTAACTTGTTTAGTTGTATCTTATTTAGACATATACGATCATCTTTTACTTTCACATGAACTATTTGAGATCGTATGAGTATATTTCATATTTCAAAACTCCTTTTGCTTCTAGAAGACTAACATTAAAATAATATTTTGTTTCATATAAAAAAATAATTTAGTATAAGGACACATTGATAAGGCTTTCATATAATGTACACTATGTTTAAGCTTGAATAAGTAATTTGTTATTAGTGATGATGCTTGAGTTATTTGTTCTAAATTTGACTATACAAACATTAAAGTAAAATTATTAAATCTTATTTTAAGGGTGATTTAAATACTCTATTCACATTGATGCTTATGTTGAACCAATTTCATTAGGAGATCATATTCATGATACAAACACCAACGTCCAACGTAATTAGATAAACTTTTAGATTTTGGTAGATTAGTTTAGTAGCTATTTAGATAGTATGTATATACAAAAGGTGGGTCAAAGCTTTCATGTAGACAATGATTCTTTGTGAAATTCAACTTGTAATCATTTTACAATCATTTCACTCCTTGACAAGACATCTGAATGCAACATTCTTTCAAACAATTTGGGTTCTTTGTCTACAATTCCACATTTTGCATGCTTTTCTATGACAAGATTTTCAACAATATTTTGTCATAGAAATATCTTGTAGTGCCTGCCCCTAGTCTACATTTTCGAGCTACATTTCTGATATCATTGCCAAACTCTTTTAGGCCAATTTATGTTTGATGATTAGTATTATTATTTTAGAGATTATCAGATGTTGTTTTACACTCAGTTTATTATATGATGAGATTACTTGGTACTCTATATTTCATGCATGTATGATGATTATTCAATGGTTTCAGTTATCGATGATGATTAGTTAGATGGTTTATTATTCCATGTGCTTATTATGGATACTTACCCCATACTGCATGTGTATGGTGTGTGTGTTGTTTTATTTATGTATGGTGTTTCTGATGTGGTTAAGGAAGGGAGTCGTAGTCACCTGCTAGTCGGGATCTACACGATGCACCACTTCCTGCCATTGTCTGTTTAGCTTAGAATATTGTGTTTGTACATGCATGAATTTTATGCAGGTTGCAGGTACTGGTCATCAACTTCCCTGAATTGTCAGGATGAGCGTACCCTATCGCACTGTCTCAATGGTAAGAGAGGGGAGATAAACTCTTAAGTCCAATTCCTAAACCCTTTAGCCAATTGTCCTAATTGATAATTAGGACAAGTATCTGAGTTAAGTACCCTCTGAATGCATCAAATGATGTAATTTCGGGATTATAACCTTTTTGTTTTGATTTAGTATATGCTTTTCTATGTAGGGTATTCGTATGTTGTTATATGAGTCCTTGATGTGTTTTCTATTAATTAAGTCTAATTAAAAAGATTAATTAAAGATTTAATTTAATGGAGAATTAATATGATATCTTTAATATTTAATTAATTGAGAAATTAATTAAATAAAAGAACTAAATTTGGAGATTAAAGTTCAAAGATAAATTTAGAACAGGATAATATTTATTTAATTTAATAATAATATAATTGGAGTTCATTTTTAAATAAATGCTAAATATTATTTTTAATTAAATTAATTAAATATGTTATCAATTAAGTTTCTAAAATTAATTTAAAAAGTTGAAAGACATTAAATTATTAAAGGATTTTAGATCGCATGATCTAAGCATGAGTTTAAATTTGAGTAATAAATTAAAAGATTAAATTATAGAAATTAATAATGTTATTTTAATTTCTTAAAAGTGCTCATGAGATTAAACTAATAAATTAATTTAAAATAGAAGTCAAGTAGAATATTAAATAAAAGTTATTTTATAAATCAACTTAATATGCATGAAAGTTGAATGCAAAATAAAAGAAAAGATAATAAAGGTTAATTGGAGTTAACTCAGTTGTGCAAAGAGTCTTCTCGGGTGAACGCACAATTAAGTGCCCCGGTTTGAGGAGAAAATTGGCTTATCACAACGTTTGGGGTTCATTCTTGGGGGACACAAATGGGGATACGTTTTTGAATGGAAATTTTTGGGAGACTACTTTTGGAAGCGAATTTCAGAAGGCTGATACCAAGAAGGTTTTCTAGAAGAAGGTTACTGAGAGGAGCGAATTCTTTTACAGTTCTTAGAGATTGCATAATAGCATCAGGATCAGGTAGGGTCTTGTGTTTTTGTTTATCGATTTATTACGCAATTATCCTTTCCTGTCTTCTTCATGTCTGGGGTTTGTAAATCTGAATTCTCTGCGAGGAATGTTTAAACATTACCATATTAGAATTTATCAGATACTTGTCTATAACTTCTGTATACAAAATTTAAATGGGAAGGGTTGAATCTTAGATTGGAATTTTAAATTAAACGTTCGGATGATTGACTATATTTTCTATATTAATATATATAGAAGGAAACAAATTTTCAATGCATATGTTTATATATATATATTAAAAGAAATTATATATATATATATATATATATAGTTATAAATTTATGTATATATTTATATCCAAACAAATTTAATTTAATTTAAAAAAAAAATTGATATAACACATTTTCATACTTCTAAAAAAAAAAAAATTTATTTAATAATATAATTTTTAAGTGGGGGGGAGGGATTTACCCCGTGCCCAACCCCACTGTCGGCATAGCCGACAGAACCTGCGTTGCAGGTACTGCGATCGTAGGTACGATGTACCTGCTACCGCAGGACTGCGGCAGGCCGTCGGCTTATATAAGCCGACGGTTATATATATTACATGGTTTTATTTTTTTTATAACATATTTGTTAATTCATTTTTTATATAAAAAAGTATATTATTTACAAAACGATTTTATTATTATTTAAAATTTTTAATTAATAAAATTATAATATATTTTATTTAATAATAGTTTTATTTTTATTAATATTTAATAAATAAATATTAAATGTATTTCACATAGTTTGTAAATATTAATTTATTAATAATTTTGGTTTAATATTAATAAGTTAATAATTAATGAATAGATTAAGATAGGTATTTAGAACAAGAAATTATTGATTAATTTAATTAAAATTGGTTTAATTAAAGTTAATTAATAATGAATATCAAATGATTAATGGCAGATTTGGAATATTGACTTAATGGAAGTTATTATAGAAATGGGTTAATCGTAAAAGGGTAGTTGAGAAAACTGAGTTACTTGAATTCGACATTAAACTGAAACATAAACCTTACCTTAACTCAATAATATACTTTCAAATCCAATCTCTGAGACTTTGACATTTTCTTTGTGTTCTCTGTGTTTTGGGGTTGTTCTAGTATTGACCAGTTTAGGTCGTTACCAGAGGCTCGGGGTTGTGATTGTGATGTCATGATGATTTGGTCTCGATCTTTCTTAACCCGACCATGGTAATGTGATGAAGTGCTCTATGACATGATTGTGTTTACTGTTTGTTATTGCTTTCCAGTTTCCTTGTGTGAAGCTGAGGTGTATGTATTTGAGATACCTAACTTAACCATTTTTGAGTCTTGATCAATTATATTTGATAACCATTTCTGAGTCTCGATCAGTTATACTTGTATTACCTTCTAGTTGCTTAGACTGAAATGTTTGTTATGTTCTTGATGATGTCATGTGTTGACTTGACCATTTGGAGTCTTCGATCAGTATTGTAATTTACTATTGAGATACTTTCTGGTTGCTCATTGGAGAACCATTGGATTTTGTGACTTATCATTGATGCCTTCAGTTGCTGATAGAGAACTGTCATGATCATATGATTACTATTTGATATTATCTGTTGCTCATGAAGAACTGATGTAATTTTGTGGCTTATCTTTTATGATGTTTTTCAGTTGCTTGTATAGGATTGAGGTGGTTTTATTATGATTTTTTGATTTATGATTTCATGAGCCTAGGGTAGGTTATCTATGTGTAGAGTCGGGAAGTGGCTTGCAATGGGGGTCAGAGCCCTAAGAGGCTGCCTTGAGAAACCTATTGTAAGTCATTTTTAATAAGTGAAAACATTTACACTAAATGAGAGAAAATGAACCTAACAAGATAATTGTATGTTCTCTCCCATGCCTTGAGTGCTAGTACAGACTAGGATGGGGTAGAGAGAACGCTTGGTTACGACCTTGCATTCCATAGTAGGCCTCGTCCGTACGAGAGGATAATAGTGGCTGCAGGATCAGTAGGGACCTGAGATTCCTAAGGGATTGCTCGGGTAACTTCTACATGACTTTTGCGATGACACTTTCCCGCTTGCATATTAGGTTTCCTACGTGTCTTGTGGTACCTCTAGGATTTAGATGTCGATCTTTTTAGGAACCCTTGAGTTAGCATACTTATAGGATTTCCTGGACTTAGAGAGTATTTATGATTATAGGTTTTATTATCCTATTTGGGACTTGAGACTATCTCCTCAGCACGGTGGGAGTGGACCATTTAGGTTCCACGCGGTCGGGTGGTAGTGCTTTTACTCTTACCATTGAGATCCATTCCGTGGTCATCGTGGCTGGAGTTTTCGTGATTGGAATTTACCTTCACTATGTTCTTGGATTATTATGATGGATGGTTAGATTTTATGATAGATGTTTTATCATTATGGATGTATGGATGTATCATGTATGGTGAATAGTTTCATATGTTTTTACTATACTTTGTATCATGGATTTGAGGATGTTGTATCTTGATCTTTACATATGTATATTCTTTTAAGCCTTTCATACCCTGTGACTTGTACAGTGGATGATTGGGCATTTCGAATTAATTTGCCGAGAGGCATTCGGAACAAATGTATATTATGGACATGGGACTTTTTGATTATTCTTTCATATGTATGTGATAGTTGTTAGACTTAGAATTAATTAAATTTAAACGTGACTCAACGTCTTGGGATCTTTAAGAAATGTAACTTACAATGTATGTTTGTTGATGATTACATGTTATTGCTTCCGCTACTATGTGTTTGATGTGTATGTTATACTTTCTTACTTAAAAAAAAAAAGTTTAGCAAACTTAGTGAAACTTTAGTTTAATTCTTTTGGATCCCTTGGCGGGGCGTTACATATCTCTACCATTTTTCTTGGATGAATGTATACACCCTATTCCAATGCTTTCATTTAGACATGAGTAGGGAGGACATAGGTAGAATGTTTGGCTTTATAAATTCCAATTGCATTTGTTTGAAATTTTCATTCTTTTACATGTATTTCTTACAGATCTTATGACTATTTGATTCCATGGAATAATATATCTTTGAGGCATTCTACCAACATCATGCACTTTGTCTATTCTTCTAGAGTTAATCTACAAAAATATATGGAAAGATGATACTAGACAAAAACATCCACCTTCATCATGCTTTATGAATGTTTATACCTTGTTCTAAAGCTTCCCATTTTATTACTTGTAGGGAGGGCATTGAAAAAGGTTGATAAACCTAGCTTTACACATGTCACATAAATTTGCTTGAGATTTGTCAAATCTTTTTCAACAAATCCTTTTTTAGTATATCTAAGAATCATTGCAATAATTGAAATCCATGCAATTATTCACTCTTTTATATTGTGACATGATCTTAAATTTAGAACTCATCAATTTGAATTCTAAGTATAAAATTTTCAAGGTTCCCATGGTAATGAATATTATTTTTTCTTATGATAAAAGACATTTTTTTTTAATATTTGTAAAAATGTATGCGAGAGTAACTTAATTTATAAATTATAAAAAAGATTAATTTTAATTTTAATTTTTAATAGATCAATATACTACTCATTTATACAAGATAGTTGTGAAATCTATAAATCAATGTTTTGTTGTGTTGTAGAGCTTCCATAAAAACCCTTTTTGTGCACATTCTCTAAGGGCCCATTTGGAAGTGGGAATATTTGTTAGGAATAGGAATTTATTATTTTGTATTCACTATTCTTGCATTTATTATTCTAGATTCACTATTCTTGATCCGTTTGGTCACCTAGAATTTGATGAGCAATGTGTTTATCCTATGTTTGGTTGTGCAAAACTAGAATTGAAATAATATTATTTATCAAGCTATTTTTTCTCTAATTTAATATTATTTTTTCTCTTTTACATTTTATATAGCTTTATCATTCTATGACATTTTTCAAAAATTCTAGGACATTGCTCTGTTTTTGACTTTTTTGAGAAATTCTAGGACATTGTCATCCTCTTTTGGATCCTGGGCCTCCTCAGAAACCTCATTTAGTTGAGGATTTTCCATGAGTTCCTAGGTGTGGCTAGTGGGCTTTCCAGGATTAGTATCATCTCGCTCACTATTGGCAAGAGGAGACTCAATAGACATAGGATCAGAGGTGAGGGTAGCAATAATAGGGGTCACAATGGTCTCCATTTGTTGGGCATGGGAGGATAGGTTGATGGCCTTATTAATGCCTTTAGTGCTGGTGTCCTTTGAATCATTCATACCCTCTATTTTCACTAGAACTTCCCTATCCTCATTGATGGTAGCCTCTTTGCTCTTCAAACTAGAGAAAACCTTTTTAATTATTTTATGCTTTGAGGAGTGAACAATGTCCTTACCCTTATAAGAGGAGTGCTTATCCTGCTTGTTGACAATGCATGGGGAAGAAAGTGGAGAGTCCAAAGCCGAGGTATCATCCTGACTTATAGCGACATCCTTGTTCTTAGAGGAGCACCCATTACTCATGGTATGGATAGTGTCATCATCTAAGGGGGCTATGACCTCCTCCACATCTTTTGAGATGTTCTCATAATCTATTTCCATAGCTAGGGCATGATGACAAATACTTTTTTTTTTCAACATAGAATCACCTATAGTTTCCTTTTTGATTGGAAAACCTTCTGTTTCCCTCTTTTGTTTGCAACTAGAAATAGAAATAGAGTGAGTAGGGGTGTTATCATGACAAAAATCAGTGATAAGTAGGATGAGATCCTAATGGATAATAGGTCTAGTCTCCTTCTTCTTGTGGGCTTTAAGTCTAGAAATGAGAGAATTGTCCAAGTAGAAAGGGAATGAAATTCTTTTCTTGTAGTGGAAAAGACTTAAAAAACAAAGTGATAGAGATGAACTCTGGAAACCCTACCATCCATAATGAAATACATCCCCACAAAAGTGAGAACCTCCTACTAGATATCCTTATTTTGAGCAAGGTCATAAAATTACCAACCTTAACCAGTTTAGCATCCTTCTGATCATTTTTGGGAAAACACTTGAATACCTCTTTAGAGGCTTTTTTCTGCTTAATTTATTTTTCCTTGATTTGGTAACTTCAAAAATGAACTCAATTTTAATGGTGAACTATCTACCATAGAGGATAACCTTGTCTCCATCCAAAGACTTATAGAAGTTGTCTATCACATGAGGTTTGTAACCATGAATTTTGTCAATGAAACTAGTCACCTTTCCTTTCTTGAGATGATGCCATACTTCTTTCTTCTTTTTCTAGTAGTGACACTTCTTAGGCTCTAATTTTTTTGCTTCCCGACCCATATTGATAGAGAGTATCTTATAGAATGCTATGACTGAAAAAAGACAGAGAGAAGTTCCAAGAAAATATCTGTGTATTACTTCTTGATGACCCAAAAAATACCCATAATCTATGTGAGGTATTGATAGACATGCAAGCATAGAAACCTTTCCATTTAAAATAATAAATGGAAGCATTAATGATTTGATAAGTGGAGGCCATGGGCATATAAAAATTTGATCTTCCTTTTTCGAGATATGTTTCTTTCATAATTCTCTTTTGCAATTAATATGTCATCCATGCTTAGTTGGCCGGTCCATGTGACAATCTTGCTAGTTTGAACTAAGGTTGGCGATACAATCCACCGACATGTTCATCTCACAATAGTTATGAGAAATGAACACATTATAAAAAAGGTTGAGATTTTCTTTACTTTTGCTAAGGAGGTTAGAAATATTCCAATTAGGTCTTGTTTATTGTTTAGGATATTGACTATATTCCTTGAGTCACCTTCTAGCCAAAGGTCCCTGCATCCATTATCCTTAGCCAACTTAATCATATAATGGGCCCCTTCCATCTTAGCTTTATGACTTGAAGTTATACAAAGGGGAATAGCCCGAGCCCTTATGATATTACAGTTACAATCCCTTATGAATCCCTCACAGCTAGCCTTTCTAGGGTTTCCTTTGGAGGCCCCGTCAAAATTAGCCTTAATCCAACCATGGGGGTGAGATAACTAGATGACTTTTTCCCTCAAATTGTTCTTTTTAACTATGCAATTTTGACTAGGATACTCCATGTTGAGATTAGTTGAGGGACCAAAATGAGATATAAAATTTTCCTTTAATTTTCTAATAATCTTTTTACCTATGAACTAGGAGGGGGTGCTGGTAACTTTGAAGATTATATCATTCCTTTCTTTCCATAAGCCCTAGAAAATATGGGGGAAAAAGCACTACCAGAGGGAGCTAACAAGTTCACCTCTAAAAGGACTACACTAGCTTAGAAAACTATCAAAAAGATTCTCCTGAAAGGTCTATTTAATTTCCTAGAAATTTAAGATTTCCTTCCACATATCCTTGGCATAACAACGATGAAGAAAAATATGGTTGATAGACTTCATATTCTTCCTGTAAAGACAACACCCATTGGTAATAATCATCTGTCTTTTTCTAATATTTTCAATCGTGAGGATTTTATTTTGTAGAGAAATCTAGAAGAAAATCTCAATCTTTGGAATTAATCCTTTGGTCTAGGATTTAACCCAAGGGTGATCAACTCTCTTTTCAAAAAAAAGGGAGGAAACTTTAAAGTGTTGGATACAATTGTTAATTGTGTATTGTCTTTGATGTTACACAAATGTAATATCAGTCATCAGACAGAGTCTATTGAGCTTAGATGATCAACAAAGCAATTTGCAATGACTACCGAACATTCCTGAACATTACACAGTAAAGTCAATTCTTACCGACCTCACTCGGGCATCAAAGGATTGTGTAGCAAAAAGTTAGTGTTAACCGAGTGCCCAAGGTTAACGAAGAGAAGTTAATGTCTACCGAGCTCACTCGAGCATCAAAGGATTTTGTAGCAAAAATTTAGTGTTAATCGAGCTCCCAAGGTTAATGAAGAAAAGTTAATGTCTACCAAGCTCACTCAGACATCAAAGCATTTTGTAGCAAAAAGTTAGTGTTAACCGAGCTCCCAAGGTTAACAAAAAAAAGTTAATGTCTATCGAGCTCACTCAGTCATCAAAGGAAATGTGGCAGAAAGTTAGTTTCTACTGAGCTCACAAGGTCAACAAAGGAAGGTCAGTGCTAATCGAGTTCATTCGGTCTCCAAAGGATTTTTACAGGGTTTGCAGTGTTTACCAAGCTTCACTTGGTTAACACTAGAAAACCATTCTGGAGCAGTGGTTACCGAACTAGGTCGGCCAGCAAAGGATTTTATTGTTTTGATATTAAGTTCAATTGTTTTGTGCAATAAATGTAGCTGACTGATGTAATGATTTTTTTCAGTTGTTGTAACTTATATTTGAGCCGACTTGATAATTTGAAAGGTATATATAGATGTTCAAGTTGTGAATTTAAGGGTGAGAGTGAATAAATGGATGTAAATGGAATAAGTGAATGTTGAGCGAATTTTGATGAAGGATTAGATATCTTGGAGGAGATACAAAGTTGTATTTGATTAGTAAGGATCCAGTAAAGCATAATAGAGATCTATAATTAGCAAAAGATAAGTTGCATATCATTCAGGTCACTTCATTGTTGCTTTATAATCATTGTAATAGTGAATCCAAAATCTCTTTACCGAGTTGGTTTAACAACCATTGTGCAAATCCTCTAACAAGGTGATAGTTCAATTGAATTGTTCTAAAGACCTCTAACCAGGTCACTCCTAACGGGGTGATTAAATCCTCTAACAAGGTCACACCTAACAGTGAGTATTTGTAACCTTTAATAGGGTTGGCTCCTAACAGGGCTCACTTCAGAAGAGTGAAAATTGGTGCTAGTTACTTGGTGGTTTTTCCCATATTGGGTTTCCACATTAAATTTGGTGTCACTTGTGTTCATTTATTTAACCTTTTCATGCATATTAATAACTATGAATGCTAGATGAATAGTAACTAGTTAATCTACTGAGTTACAGTATTCTTGCACTATTTACTGAGTATCAGCAGTAAGTAAGCATTATAGACATCTAAGGGATTTTTGGAATTATTTTTTTTGGTAACTGATTCACCCCTCCCCTCTCAGTTACTTCATCTATATTTCCAACAATTGGTATCAGAGCAATTGGTGCTTAAAAGATAAGATTTCAAGGATCTAAGCCAAAGATCAGGATGTCTTATAAGAAGGAAATTCCTAGACTTAACAGGGACAATTTCTCAGCATGGCAAGGGTTGATGAGACTTCATCTAGCTTCTATTGGAGATATAGGACTAAAATACCTTGATGAAAAATATGCAGAACTAGCTAGTACACTATCTGTCAATGACATTGTTGAAAATAAGACCCACAACATTATGATGATAAATATAGCATCTGCTCTGAGTTATGAAGAATTTGATGACATCAAGGACTAAAAATATGCCTTTGAAGTGTGGGAAAAGCTAAAAGAAATCTATGGAAGAGATGATAATGTAAGAAGAGCCAAAGAAAAAAGTCTGAGAGGACAATTTGATCAGATGAGGATGAGAGAGGATGAAAACATTGCAAAATATGTTGAAAGAGTCAAAGCATGTCTCAGTGCAATCGAAGCATTTGGAGGAGATATCAAGGAGGAGACAGTTATAAGTAAAGTTCTCAGAACATTACTACCCATTTATGCAATTAGAGTCTCCGTAATTCAAGAAAGAAGATCTGAAGCAAATCATAAGATAAATCTAGAGGCCATAGTTGGAAGATTAACTGCATTTGAACTAGACAACTTTGACAACTATGTTCCAGCTTCCAAGAACATTGAATTAGCATTTGAAGCCAAGCTTTCACTCAAGGAGAAAAGAAAAAAGAAAAAGGAATCTCAGTCAGAAAGTCAAGATGAATCAGACGAAAGTTCAGACAGTGATCTTGAGGTGATTGAAGCTCTACTAGCAAGGAAATATTCTAGAGGCAGAGGAAAATATAAAGGTAAAGTTCCTCTAATATGTTTTTCATGTGAAGAAGTTGGTCATATTGCTACTAGGTGCCCAAACAAGTAGAACAAAGATGAGAAGAAAGGTTACAAGTACAATGGCAAGAAAGACTTCAAATCATTCAAGGATAAAGGTAAGAAAACATATTTTAAGGCTAAAGATTCTAATGATTCTAATGATGAAGAAGAAGATGAAATTGTCTACATTGCTGTAAAAGATGAGTCTGATAATGATGAAGAAATGACACTCATTTCTCATATGAGAAAAAATGATATGTGGATCATAGATAGTGGTTGTTCTCATCACATGACTGATGATAAAACTAAGTTTGAATACTTTGAAGACTATGATGGTGGTAGTGTAAGGTTTGGTAATAATGAACCTCATTACATAAAAGGAAGAGGAGGAATCTCTCTAACCAAGGAACTTATATGTGATAATGCCTATTGGGTAGAAGGACTAAAGCATAATTTGTTGAGTGTGGCACAGCTACTCAATAATGGATTCAAAGTAGAATTCATGCATGGAAAAGCAAGATTGTTGGATGGCAAAGGAAAGCTGATTAGATCAGGCACTCAAACTAAAGGTAACTTGTTCTATCTTGAACTAGGTCAATGTTCATGTTTTATTGCTCAAGTTGAAGAAAGTTGGTTATGGCATAAAAGGTTGTGTCATGTCAATTTTGATAATTTGGTGAAGATAAGAAAATTCAAGAAAGTAAGAGGCATTCTTAACATAAAAAAAGTTGAGGTCGGTCTATGCAAGAATTGCCAAATTGGTAAAATGGGAAAAACTAGTTTTAAAAGTAAAAACTATCAGTTTGAAGATATATTAGAAATTGTGCATACTAATTTATGTGGACCCATTGGAATTGAAAGCTATACTGGAGAAAAGTTCTTCATTCTTTTTGTTGATGATTACTCAAGAATGATGACTATCATTTATCTAAGGAACAAATCAGAAGCATTTGAGAAATTCAAATGGTATTTGGCCAGAGTAGAAAAGGAAATAGGGAAAAGATTGAAATGCTTGAGGTCAAACAGAGGTGGATAATTCATTTCATATGAGTTCAATAACTTTTGCATTGAAAGAGGAATCAAAAGACAGGTATTAGCCTCTGGAACTCCTGAGCAAAATGGAATAGCTGAAAGGAGGAACATATCTATCGTGGATTGTGCAAGAACCTTAATAATTGAAAAGAGCATTGCTATCAAATATTGGAAGGAAGCTATCAACACTGTAGTTCATACCTTGAACCGAGTATAGCTAAAAAATGACTCATTCAAAACCCCCTATGAGCTATGGTATGGCTATAAACCTAATGTAAGTTATCTAAAAGTATTTGGAAGTAAATGTTACATTTTGAAAGAATCTAAAAAAGGAAAATTTGATGTGAAAAGTGATGAAGGAATATTTTTGGGATACTCTTGCAAAAGTAAAGCATATAGATCTTTGAACTTGTCTACTTATAAAGTCATAGAAAGTGCACATGTGAAAGTTGATGAGTTTGCAGAAAGGACTGAAGAAGAAAGCAAAAGGGAACCAGAAGATTATAGAAGGTTTGTTTTTATTGAACCTGATACATACCATTCAATCAGGAATCTTCTACTCCCGAGTCATCAGTAACTGAGCTACAAAAACCCGAGTTACATTCAGATGCTACTGAGCAAGTGTCTATCGAGTCTAAAGGACCCGAGCCAATATCTACCGAGCCAGAACAACGAGAACCTAAAGTTGAAGTACAAGAGGATAACAATGAAATTCATTCAAAAGGCAAGGAACCTGTATTAGCAAAATATGTCAGGAGACTTCATTGAACAGATCAGATCATTGGAGACAAATCTAAAGGAACCATGACAAGAAGTAAGTTGAAAAGTACTTTTTTACTTGCTGATTTTGAACCTAGAAATATCAAAGATGCATTGGGAAATGATAGTTGGATTGAGGCTATGAATGAAGAGATAGAACTGATAGAGAAAAAAAAGACATAGACTCTTGTACCCATGCCTAAAGATAAAAATGTGATTGGAACTAGGTGGGTATTCAGAAACAAGTTGATTGAAGATGGTAAGGTATCAAGAAACAAAGCTAGACTAGTATGCAAAGGATATGCTCAAGAAGAAGGAATAGACTATGGAGAAACTTTTGCTCCTGTTGCAAGATTGGAAGGAGTTAGAACCTTACTTGCATATGCTGCTCACAAAAGTTTGGTATGGAAGACTGTAAACTAGTTGGGACTCCTATGTGTACTGGATTAAAACTTACCAAGGAAGATGAATCAAAAGAAGTAGATCAAACATTGTATAGATCTATGATTGGAAAGTTGCAGTATGTAGTTCATACTAGGCCAGATATTGCCCTTGCAGTTGGTATTGTAGCAAGATTTTCAGCAAAACCAAGAGAAAATCACATGATGGCAATCAAAAGAATAATGAGATATTTGTAAGAACTGAAGATTATGGTTTATGGTAAAATTTGGAGGTAATATGGATTTGAAAGTGTTTAGTGATGCTGATTGGGTAGGAAACCTTGATGACAGAAAAAGTACAAGTGGAGGAGAATTCTTTCTTGGAAAGAGGTTGGTTTCTTGGACAAGCAAAAAGTAGAATTGTACATCCCAATCTATAGTAGAGGCATAATATGTTGCTGCAGCAGTAAACTGTTCTAATATTGTTTGGTTTAAACAGTTGTTGGAAGGCATGAAGGTGGAAATCAAAGAACCAGTTGTTATGTTCTGTGATAATACAAGTGCAATCAACATATCTAAGAATCCAGTAATGCATTCCAAAACCAAGCACATTGTAATAAAATATCATTTTGTCAGAGAATTGGTGCAAGATAAGGAGATCAGATTGGAATATGTCCATACAAAGGAACAAATTGCTGACATATTCACAAAACCATTACCTAAGGATGCATTCTTGTATCTAAGAGGTAAGTTAGGGGTCACTCCCCTATTTGAAGTTCACTAAAATGAAGTTTTAGTGATGCATCAATGCATACCAAGTTGAAGATCTATCAGTTGATACAACATAATTAGGAAATATTGCATATGAATTAGTACCAAAGGTGCATTAAAATTCATTTGAGTTGTGTTGTCTTTGGCATGTGTTGTCAAAGAGGGAGAGTTTTACTGTCATATCTTTCTAAAATTTGTTTGAGAGGAAGAGTTTTCTATGTAGTTCCTTCTCAGAGGGAGATTACTAAAAGAGGGAGAGTTTTCTATCTAATAGAGAAAGTTGTTCTGATAGGAAACACTTGTTTTCAAAATTTCATTCTGCTATGACATGTTGTGTTGCCATCAATGCCAAAGAGGGAGATTGTTGGATACAATTTTTAATTGTGTATTGTCTTTGATGTTACACAAATGTCATATCAGTCATTGGACATAGTCTACTAAGCTTAGATGATCAACAAAGGAATTTACAATGACTACTGAACATTCTTGAACATTACATAGTAAATTCAGTTCTTATCGAGCTCTCTCAAGCATCAAAGGATTGTGTAGCAGAAAGTTAGTGTTAACCAAGCGCCCAAGGTTAACGAAGAAAAGTTAATGTCTACCGAGCTCACTCGGGCATGAAAGGATTTTGTAGCAAAAAGTTAGTGTTAACTGAGCTCCCAAGGTTAATGAAAAAAAATTAATGTCGATCAAGCTCACTCGGGCATCAAAGGATTTTATAGCAAAAAGTTAGTGTTAATCGAGCTCCCAAGGTTAACAAAGAAAAGTTAATGTCTATCGAGCTCACTCGGTCATCAAAGAAAATGTGGCAGAAAGTTAGTTTCTACTGAGCTCACAAGGTCAACAAAGGAAGGTCAATGCTAACTGAGTTCATTTGGTCTCCAAAGGATTTTTACAGGGTTTGTAGTGTTTACCAAGCTTCATTTGGTTAACACTAGAAAACCATTCTGGAGCAGTGGTTATCGAACTAGGTCGGTCAGCGAAGGATTTTATTGTTTTGATATTGAGTTCAATTGTTTTGTGCAATAAATGTAGTCGACTGATGTCATGATTTTTTTAGTTGTTGTAACTTATATTTGAGCCGACTTGATAATCTGAAAGGTATATATAGATTTTCAAGTTGTGAATTCAAGGGTGAGAGTGAATAAATGGATGTGAATGGAATAAGAAAATGTTGAGCAAATTTTGATGAAGGATTAGACATCCTGGAGGAGCTGCAAAGTTGTATTTGATCAGTAAGGATCCAGTAAAGCATAACAGAGATTTGTAATCAGAAAAAGATAAGTTGCATATCATTTAGGTCACTTCATTGTTGCTTTATAATCACTGTAACAGTGAATCCAGAATCTCTTTACCGAGTTGGTTAACAGCCATTTTGCAAATCCTCTAACAAGGTGAAAATTTAGTTGAATTGTTGTAAAGACCTCTAACTAGGCCACTCTTAATAGGGTGATTAAATCCTCTAACAAGGTCACATCTAACAGTGTGTATTTGTAACCTTTAACAGGGTTGGCTCCTAATAGGGCTCACTTCAGAAGAGTGAAAATTGGTGACTAGTTACTTGGTGGTTTTTCTCATATTGGGTTTTCACATTAAATCTAGTGTCACTTGTGTTCATTTATTTAACCTTTGCATGAATATTAATAACTATAAATGCTAGATGAAAAAATAACTAGTTAATCTACCGAGTTACAGTATTCCTACACTATTTACCGAGTATCAGCAATAAGTAAGCATTATAGACATCTAAGGGATTTTTGGAATTTTTTTTTTTGGTAACTGATTCACCCCTCCACTCTTAGTTACTTCATCTATATTTCCAACATAAAGTTACCACTTGGATGAAGAGCCCAGATGACCTTGTCTTGGGAATTGGGATCAATATAAGTGGAGAAAAGAGAATTTTGAATTTGGTGAAGATTAATATCTAGAGTAGTGAGGTCCACCCATCTATTATTATCTTAGTAATCACAAACTTTATCTCTGAAGTTGGCTTTGTAATAATCGATGATAGGAAAATTATTATAAAACAAGTTTAGGGGAGAATCCAGTAACTAGCTATCCTCCTACAAAAAAATAGTTTTACCATCACCCAGCTTCCATTAATAACCTTTGTTCAAGATATTCTTTGAGACTTGGAAAACTTTCCAAATGGAATATACATTCTCTAAATGATCAACATATATGAAACTATTCGGAGTGGGAGAGTGCTAAAGATATTTACTCTTCTAAATTTTACTCCTATCCTTGTCTTCATTGAAAACTCTCCAGCCTTGTTTAGGAAGAGGGCTTTGTTCATATCTCTAATAGGTCTAATGCCCAGATCTCCAATATTCTTGGGTTTACAAATGTATTCCCAAGTGATGACAAGAAGTCTTTTTTTTGACTATATGGAGTTTCTTTGAATTCTCACCATAACATCAACATACTTAATCGACATTTTGAAGAGACTAAGAACATAGATGGAGAGACTTTGGAGGCAAGATTTAAGAAGAACAATTTTGCTAGCTTGACTTAGCAAAGTACCCTTCTAGCCCACAAGTTTTTTTCTACGTTTGTTAATGAGCATTTCTCAGAAAGAGTCAAGTGGTTTGGAATAAAGGGGGAGGCCAAGATATAATAATCCAGTGAGGGCTATAATACCAGAGCCAAAAATTCTAGAGATTTTATATTGTCTCTCTAGGGGAGTATTCACAAATAAGAGAGAACTCTTCTCCCAATTGATAGGTTGACTAGAGGCTTGAATGTAAAGATTTAAGGCATTCTTATAACTCCTAGCTTCTATCATAGTGGAAAGCCCCATCAGGATTGTGTCATCCACAAACTATTCATGAGAACTAGCATTAGAGAAAGAATAGGGACAGAGACCATGGATACTTCCTTGAACATTGAGATTCTTAATTTATCTTCCTAGACACTTAATAATAAATAAGATAGGATAGATGGGATCCCCCTGCTTGAGTCCTCTTTTTGGAGTAAAGAAGTTAGAGGAAGATCCATTGACTAGGATAGCCAAGGAAGCCTTCAAACAAGTTGAGAAATGAGCTAGATGCATTTATTACCAAAACCAAATGACTTTAAGATATTAATTAAGAAACTCCAGTCCATGCAATTATAAGCCTTAGAGAGATCTAACTTCATGAGGGACCCTTTGTTAAGAGAAGCCATCATAGAACTAATGTTTTCATGTGCAATAATTACCAAATCCAAAATTTGTAGAGGGGAAAAAATGTCTATTAGAATAGCAAGGATCCTTAGGGTAAGGACCTTGGAGATGATTTTATAAACAAAGTTACAAAGACTGATAGGGTGGAAAGAATCCAAGGAGTTAGCCCCAACCTTCTTCTATATAAGAGCCAGAAAGGTGGAATTAAGCTCTTTTAAAAGGTATCTAGCTCCAAAAAATTACTCAACAACATCACACACATATTTACCAATGAATTTTCATTGCTTTTGGAAAAATAACATAGGAAAACCATCAGGGCTTGGCATTTTGTTACCTTCAAAGGAGAAGACGACTTTATGAATTTTAGTAGCGCAGGGGATTGCAACTAAAATAGGATTCTAATGGTCAAAAATGATGGAAGGAATAATTTATAGCAAATGGCCTTGGCTAACATCACAAAGATTATGGTCCTTCAAGAGGAGGGATGCGAAGAAGTCCTTCATTTTGATAGTTATATCATCCTCATTAATGAACTCTTCTTGATCAATCTTGAGGTTGGTAATTCTATTAACTACTCTTTGCTTCAAGGTGGTGATGTGAAAGAATTTGGAATTACAATCCCCTTTGTTGAGCCAAATAGCCCTATATCTTTGCCTCCAGAATGTCTCTTCATAGGAGATGACATTATGGAGTTTTGAAAGAGTTTCATTTTCCTCTTTGATGAGCTCATTCGAGTAAACAACGACTTGGTTTTTATCTTGGGTGATCTTAAGGTCTTTTTCAAAAACCTATTTGTTTTTGAAAATATCACCAAAAGAAGACTTGTTCCAGACTTTAACTTTGTCTTTGACAATTCTAAGTTTTTTTAACAATTTTGTATATGGAAATTCCATCTACTTTTGTTTGCTACCAAGTATGATAGACGTCATTGAAATCTGTGCACTGCATCCACATTTGTCTCAAATCTAAATGGAAAATATCTTTTCTTGCCCATTGGATCAACAACAAAGACAATGGGGAAATGGTCTGAAGCGATCTTGGAAATGGATTCCAAAGAAGAATTCCAATCTTGAATCTAGTTATTTGAGGCCAACACTCTATCAGGCCTTGCTTGAATGTATCTTTGATGAGTCCTTTTGTTAGACCAAGTAAACTCAATCACTTTAAGGTCAAAGTCAGTAAGACCTGCATTGTTAATAAAATTTAAAAGATCCATTCTACCTTCTAGATTAGTAGTATTACCTCCCTTTTTCTCATGGTCATAAAGAGGAACATTGAAATTTCCCATGAAGAGCCAATTGGGTTCAACAAATTTATTCTTCAGTTCCTTCAGATTTGACCATAAAGACTTCCTAGCTCTGGTAGAATTAGGAGCATAGATGTTGACTAAGATCCAATCATAATCAAGATTGATATGATGGAACTTAACCATAGTAAAAGTTTTATTCTTGATGAGAGTTGTACTAATAATATAAGCTTCATTCTAGAGAATAAGAGTGCCACCAGAGGTGCATTCAACACTTCCAACTGCCAAACCACAAAGCTTAAAAACTTTAAAGTTCTTTTCCTTTTCTTTGGACATTTTGGTTTCTTGAATAACAAGAATGTCAGATTTGTTCTCTCTAGCAAGATTTCTAAAAATTTCAATTTTATGAGGACCATTAAGTCCCCTCACATTTTAGGTAATGAACTTCATATCTTACCTAGTAAAAATTGAAGGATGCTAGTTTTTTTACCATTTTCTATATCCTGCAAGATCTCTTGAGCTCTAACAATTAAATTGCCTTTCCTAGCCCTTTTCTTGGGGGAACTAGATGCAATGATGAAGGTTGAGAAACCAACATCTACAATTTTACTTCTGGTAGCTCTAGTAGGAGTAAAAAATACCCCTCCAAAAATCTTTGGATTAGCCTTCTTAGCTACATTAGTAGCCTTAGGATCTTTATGGCTAACATTAGTGGAAGTTGGGGGAAGAATCAATAATGGATGGATAGAGAGTGTTGGAATACTTTAGAATAAATGAGTGGTGAATCAGTTATCCAAGGTTTAAATATATAAATAAAACTTCTCACAGCTTAGTGAAGCCATAAAATAATCATACTCATGCATGCATCCATAAGATTATGGAATCACTAAAACCTTGTAGGTTACTATCAAATCAACTTGTGGAAATGTAAATTATGAAACACAATAGATTCATCAACACACTTGACACAATGATTTAGGTGGAAACCCAATTTGGAAAAAACTACCAGTAACATGCTACTTCTTTTCACTCTTTTGAAGTGATTCCCTATGAAAGGCCAACCCTATTAAAGGTTACAATGCACACTATTAAATGTGACTTGGTTAAGGGATTTCAATCACCCTGTTAGAAGTGAGCCTTGTTAGAGGACTTTAGGAAATTCACTTGGAATGCCACTTGATTAAAGGATTTATGAATGATTGTTAGGTCAACCTTAATCCAAAGGATTTACCTTAAACTGATATAATTGATAGAGAGTAACAATAGAGCTTTGATCTAATACAACTTACATCTTCTCCTATAGATTACAGATCTCTATTCAATCCTCAATTCTGCTTGGCCTTTGTATTTTGTAGCTTTGATAGCTTGTTCACCCTTCAAGCATTCATCTTTTTAAAGCCTTCTCACTTAACATGTCATTGCAAACTCTCCTCTTAGGTCACTTGATGAAGCAAAAACCTTGACTCCTTGTCTCCCTTAGGTTCTCGAACATGACAACATTGCTTCATGACTAGACAATCCTATAAGTTGGAAATTAAGATATTTTCTCACTCATTTTCCATCTTCCAAATTTAGGGTTTGGATGGATTAGGTAGGATACAATGTATCTACCCCATTTTTCATATCTCTTCTAGAAACTTCTCCTAGAATCCATTTTAATTCACCTAAAAATGGTTTATTCAAATTCTATGCCACTAGCTCATCAATCTTATCTTCCACCTGGTTCACAAAATTCAAGAAAACAAACTTGTTGGCTTAGATTCATTGAATCTTTGATCTTTTAAATAATGGAGTAGTTCGACATTATCAATCTTTTGATTCTTGACACATACTACGTTGCTCAACATCCATTGTGAAATTACTCGACACCTACTAAAGTTTACTAATGCTTGACATCAACTAAACTTTACTTGGCATCAACTATTTTTCTCAGCATACACTAGAATGAACTTTTACTCGGCTCCAACTAATTTTTTTCTCAACTTGCACTGACTTTTCTTAACACCTACTATCCACTTGGTCAAGCTTAGTAGACAAACTTTGTGTAACTTGTTCTTCTAAACTTTCTAAGTGTAATCAACCTTTGTAACCTTAAGTAGATTATCAATACATCATGTCATCATTGTCTTAATTGATCCTTGTACTTTATTACATAATCATAAGTCAACCTTTCCTCTAGCTATTATTGTTACCTCTTATTGATAAAATCCTCTTCATCAATCAACTAAGTGATAGTACTTGAATCTTATAAGAAATTGTCTTACTAGAAAATAACAAGTTTGACATCAGTGACAAAACAATGATTGAAACACATAATCTTCTTCAACAATCTCCCTCTTTCAATAATCCTTCTCAACAATGATCTTTTCAATCAGATCTCAACAATCTCCTTCTTTGGCATTGATGACAAATCAAACTGATCAACCAAATCAATCAAACTGACTAGGTCAAAATAGTAAGACAATACCAAAACAAAAACTTATATTGATATTTCTCCCTCTATCAGAAACTTCCATCTTCTGATTAGGTTACAAAATTCACTCTTTGTAATAACTCCCTCTGACTAGGTAGATTAGAATTTCTCCCTCTTTCTTGAATTGTTCTCTATCTTTGTGATCAACAATCTCTGATATCTCTCTCTTTCTCATTCATCTTTCTAATACTAGCTTGATCTAATCCCCTCTTTGCTTAGTAGAATATCTCCTTATATGTTCTGGCTCTTGATTAGTAGAATATCTCCCTCTTTGATAACAATGCCAAAGACATATGCCAAAAACTTATCATCTTAAACATGTAGATATAAGCTTTTGTAGTTTCTTCAATTTCTTCCTCTGTCACCTTGCTTGTGACTAGTTTTGGCTCCTAAAGTAAGATCCTCTACATCAATGTGTAACATATGAATATCAACTTGTTTGATGCAGGGCACTCCTCTTGTTACTTAGCCTTTGATAGGGGTATCAACCCTGATTTACATCTTAGATACTCATGAGCATCCTTAGGTAATGGTTTTGTGAAGATATCAACAATTTTCTCCTTTGTGTTAACATATTCCATCTTCACCTCTTTATCTTGAACTAACTCTTTCAAGTAATGATACTTGATTGCAATGTGCTTTGTCTTTGTATGCATCATTGTATACTTTGATATATTGATAGCACTTGTATTATGACAATAAAGTATCACTGGTTCTGTGATTTCTTCCTTCATTCCTTTGAGTAGCCATTTGATCCATACAATGTGCAATTTACAACAGCATCAACATATTTAACTTCAACAATAGATTGTGAAGTACAACTTTGCTTCTTTCTAGTCCATGTAACTAGTCTCTTGCCTAAGAAAAATGCTCCTCCATTGGTGCTTTTTTTGTCATCAATGTTTCCATCCCAATCAACATTAGTGTAGGTTCTTAATTCAAAATTTTCATTCTTCTTGTAGTATAGACCAAACTCTTCTGTTCCTTTCAGATATCTCATTATTCTCTTCATAGCCATTAAATGATTTTCCCTGGGATTAACAGAGAATATTGTAACTATCCCTACAAATAATGCACTATTTGGTCTGCTATGTACTACACATTGCAATTTTCCAACTATAGACCTATACATTGTGTGGTTCACCTCAGCAGATTCATCATTCTTTGATAATTTGTGTCCTATCACCATAGGTGTGCTTACTAGTTTAGAGTCCTCTAATCCAAAATTTTTCAATATTTCCTTGACATACTTTGGCTAAGTGATTTATATACCATATTTCATCTAATAAACTTGCAAACCTACAAAATATTTGATCTCTCCAAACATAGACATTTCAAATTCTTGCTTCATCTGATTTGCAAAATCTTTACATAAAGCATCTTGAACTCCAAATATGATATCATCAACAAATATTTCATATAACAAAATACCTTTTCCTTTCTCTATCTTTATGTATAGATTGTTGTTATCATCAATCCTTTCAAGTCCAATTTTCACAAGATAAGTATGAAGTCTCTCATACCATGCTCTTGGTGCTTGTTTCAAACCATATAGAGCTTTGTGCAGTCTACATACCATGTTCTTATTGTTAACATCAAAAAAACCTTCTAGTTGTTCTATGTCAACTTCTTCCTCTAATATGCCATTCAGAAATGTAGATTTGACATCCATCTGATAAACTTTGAAACCTTTGTATGCAGCATAAGCAAGTAGAGTTCTAACTCTTTCCAATCTAGCAACAAGGGAAAATGTCTCTCCATAGTCAATTCCTTCTTCTTGTGCATATCCCTTGCAAACTAATCTTGCTTTGTTTCTTGTGACTTCACCATTCTCATCTAGCTTGTTTCTAAATACAAAGCCCTTCCATGGCTTTGTACTAGTCAACATCTTCTAGTGTATCTTTTACTATTTTGGGTTCCTTCATGCTTAGAAAACATGTTTAATTTTTCAATCTATTTCTTGTCATTGTTCTAGCATCTTTAACTCTAATGATTTAAGTAGTAGGATGATGTCTATTGACATACTTAGAAAATCTTGATTCAACTCTTGTTTCTTCATTTTGTATTTTAATTTCAAAATCACTGTGTATATCTTTGTCAAGTATCTCAGCATCTTTTTCATGTGTACTAATCTTAGAATTAGAATGTGCATCCATTTCATTCTGTGACTTGGCATCTGAATGCAACTTGGTTCCTAATGCAACTTGACATTCATTAGGTGTGACTCGACAGTCACTATAACTTGCTATTGATTTGTAACTTTATCTGCAACATCTTCTTCGGTAGACATTCCTTCATAAAAGTATACAAATGGTTTGTATTCTTCTGGCCTTTTTATAGGTTCACCCTCATGCACTTCTTTATATTCATCAAAGTTCACATTTGCACTTTCAACAATTTTGTTAGTGTTAGTATTGAAACACTTATAAGCTTTACTTCTTGTAGAATATCCTAGGAATATACCTTCACTTTTTGCATCAAGTTTGTCATTCCTAACATTTTTGAGAATGCAATATTTACTTCCAAATACCTTAAAGTATTTTACATTTGGTGTATATCCATAACATAGTTCAAAAGGTGTTGAATGAGTACCTTTCTTGATTTGCTCATGTTTCAAGGTATAGATAGCTATGTTTACAGCTTCTCTCCAATATTTCATAGCAACATTCTTCTCCATCATGATTTTTCTAGCATAGTCCATTATAGATCCATTCCTTTTTTCATCTATTCCATTTTGTGGAGGGGTTCTAGGGGCAAATGTCTATCTTTTGATTCCTCTGTCATTACATAATATCTCAAATTCATTTGATGTGAATTCTCCTCCTCTGTCAAATCTCAAACATCTTAGACTTTTACTTGTTTCCTTTTCAACTCTTGCTAAGTACCATTTAAACATTTGAAAAGTATCAAATTTTTGTTTCAAAAACATAACTGTCATCATCCTAGAATAGTCATAAAAAAATAGCATTATGTACTTATCTCCCTTTAAGCTTTGCACTTCAATTGGTCCACACAAGTCAGTATGAGCAACCTCTAGTATTCCTTTAGAGGTATAAGTTTTACTCTTACAACTTGACTTTGTCATTTTGCCTAGCTGACATTGTTTGCACACTACATAATTTGACTTCTTCAACTTAGGCAAACCTCTAACTTTCCTCATGTTATTGATGCTAACCAAGTTATCAAAGTTAAGATGACATAGCCTCTTGTTCCATAACCATACATCATCAAATTTTACAACAAGACAAGTAGCATCCTCTATATCACTATAGAATAGATTACTTATACTTTGATCACCTTTTCCTATCAGTTTCCCATTTGTGTCATATATCTTAGCAATCTTATTTTCAAATTCAACCTTGCATCCTAGATTGTTTAGTTGTGGCGCACTCAATAAGTTATAGTTTAGTCCTTCAACATAGTAAGCATTGTCACATGAAATCTTATCTGTGGGCTTGATATCACCTTTTCCTTTTATCAAACATGGTGCATCATTACCAAATCTTACATTATTTCTATCATAAAAATTTAGAGTAATGAACTTAATTTTGTCTCCAGTCATGTGATGTGAACATCTGCTGTCAATCATCCATCTATCATTCTTGTTCATAAAAGTCACAAGTGTAGTTGCCTCATCTTCATTAGATTCATCCTTCATTGCAACATATACCACCTCATCATCATGTTCATTAGAATCATTCTCTTCAGCAATGTAGCAAGACTTCTTGCCTTTGTCTTTGTAATCTTTGTTGTCTTCATCTCTTCTACTCTTGTATTTGTCACCACCTCTGTAGCTCTTCTTCTTTGGACATCTAGTAGCAATATGACCAACCTCATTGCAATTGAAACAAATGATGGGTAACTTACCTTTGAACTTTCCTTTACCTTTATGGAGTCTTCTTGCCATTAGTGCTTCAAGCTATTCAACATCCTCCTCATCTGTATCATTGTCACTGGACATATATTTCTTCTTTTTCTTCTTCTTCTCCTCATCAGGTTCCTTCAATGACACTTTAGCTTTGAAAGTAGATTCAATATTTTCAGGCTTGTAATTATCAGAGTTAGATAGCTCAAAACTAGTGAGTCTACCTACTAGACTTTCAAGTGATAGCTTATTCCCTAGAATACATCTTAGTTCTTGAATTGCAAAAACTCTAATAGCATATATAGGCAACAGTGTTCTTAAAATTTTTCTTAAAATGGTTTCATCATCTATATTACCAGTAGCTCCTCTTATGCATTGACAACTTCTTTTATCCTTTCAACATATTGAGCAATATTTTCACCTTCTTCCATTCTCATGTCATCAAACATACCTCAGAGACTTTCAACTTTGGCTCTTAAAACATTTGCATCCCCTCCATAGATAGTGGCTAGGGTATCCCACATTTTATTTGCATTGTCAAGTCCTTTGATATCATCAAACTCAACATAACTTAAGGTAGAGGCAATCTATAGCATTGCTTGGTTGTGTTCTTTCTTCTTCCTCATATCTTTAGTAGTTGGGGGACCAACAAGATCAACATGTTCCACAGAAATGGTAGATTGTACATGATCTCCATATACTCCAAGGTGTAGCTTCATCAAACTTTTCCATGCAGGAAAGTTATCTCTGTTGAGCTTGGGTACTTCTCTTTTAGACATCTCAATCTTTGCGCTTCTAGTACCTTTAAACTAGTTCTCTTCAAGAAGATGACTCTTATACTAATTTTTGGAATACTTTAGAATAACTTGGGGGGGGGGGGGGGGGGGGGTGGGGTGGTGTATCAGTTATCCAAGGTCCAGATGTATGAATAAAACTTCTCACAACTTAGTGAACCCATAAAACATTCATACTCATGCATGCATCCATAAGATTATGCAATCACTAAAAACTTGTATGTTACTATAGAATCAACTTGTAGAAATGTAAAGCATGAAACATAATAGATTCATCAACACACTTAAGCAAATGATTTACGTGGAAACCTAATTAAAGAAAAATCACTAGTAACATGCTACTCCTTTTCACTCTTTTTAAGTGATGCCCTATGAAAGGCCAAGCTTGTTAAAGGTTACAATGCACACTGTTAAATGTGACTCAGTTAAGGGATTTCAATCACCCTATTAGAAGTGAGTTTTATTAGAGGAATTTAGGCAATTCACTTGGAATTTCACCTAATTAAAGGATTTACAAATGACTGTTAGGTCAACCTTAATCCAAAGGATTTACTCTAAACTGATATAATTGTTAGAGAGTAACAATAGAGCTTTGATTTGATACAACTTACAATTTTTATTGTACATTAAAAATCTCTATTTAGTCCTCAATTTTACTTGGATTTCATAATTTGTAGCTCTGATAGCTTGTTCACCCTTCAAGCATTCATCTTCTTTAAGACTTCTTGTTTAACATGCCATTGCAAACTCTCCTCTTAGGTCACTTGATGAAGCAAACCCCTTGACTCCTTGTCTCCCTTAGGTTCTCGAGCATGAAAACATTGCATCATGACCAGACATTACTATAAGTAGGAAATTAAGATATTTTCTCGCTCATTTTCCATCTTCCAAATTTAGGGTTCGGATGGATTAGGTAATATATAATGTATCTACCCCATATTTCATATCTCTTCTAGAAATGTCTCCTAGAATTGATTTGAATTTTCCTAAAAATGGTTTACATCAAATTCTATGCCACTAGCTCATTAACCTTATCTTCCATCCAGTTCACAAAATTCAAGAAAACAAACTTGTCAGCTTAGATTCATCGAATCTTTGATCTTTTAAATAATTAAGCAGCTTGGCATTATAAATATTTTGATGCTCGACACATACTGCATTTCTCAACATCCATTATGAAATTACTCAGCACCTACTAAAGTTTACTGATGCTCGACATCAACTAAACTTTACTCGGCATCAACTTTTTTGCTTGGCATACACTAGAATGAACTTATACTCTCCTCCAACTAATTTTTTGCTTGGCTTGCATTGACTTTGTATAACACCCCACCATGTGACCCAAAAGAAGTTAACCTAAAGTTTTACTAAGTTTGTCAATTTAAAAAAAAAAAAAGAAAAAAAAGTTAAAGATAATTACTTAACAACAACAATTATAACATAGTGGAAGCAATTAACATTCACATAAAAAATACCATAAAACATATTACAATTCTTAAGGGTCCCGTAACATTGAATTACATTTAAGTTTAATTAATAATAAATCTAAAATATAATAAATCCACATCAAATAATAATATACTAGTATGAATCCATTTAAATAATATACAATTATATATGATGCCACTTGGCAATAAATAGAATGCACAATCATCCACTGTACATGTCATATGGTATGAAAGGCTGAAATAATATACATCATGAAATAAATTACATCATCTCTTAAGATCTTATGAAATCAAATACAATACAATAGTACAACCATCCATCATAGAAATACAAGAACATATAGAAAGGAACATCTACACAAACACATCTAGCAACGACATTTGATAGTCAAATCTTAATGGTATAAGAAAAAAAACTACCACCCAACCTCATTGAACCCAAAAAGGCCCACTCCTACCACACTGAGGAGATAGTCTCAAGTCCCAAACATGATAACAAACTCAAAAATAAAAAACTAACATCTAGGTTCAAGGAATCACTTGAAAGAAAACTATCCCAAAGGGTACCAAGCCACAAGTATCAACTAATCCTAGAGGTAACAACGACACGTAGGAAATCTACTATGCAAATGGGTAAGTGTCATTGCATGAACCAACTCTAGGGGGACCCAACTAGTCTTTTAATCCTCTGGCCCCCTAGTGACTCTATGTGACACTAGTATTCTTTCATACTGACAAGGCATACTAATGAGTCAACTCTAAGGTTACCTGACTAGTCTTTTAATCTTCTGGCCCCTTAGTGACTTTCTATGGTACCAATACCTTGTTAATTTATTTAAAACCCTTTTAGTAAAATTTTATCACTTATTAAATAATGTACAATGGGTTACCCTAGCAACCACTTTGGGCCCTGACCTCCATTGCAAGCCACTTTCCAACATGACATATAGATAACCTACCCTAAGCTCAATAAAATCAAAATATCACAAAAGATCACATACCATGCATTAGTTCTTAAACAAGAAACTACCAAGTATTGAAAGACATTGATCATAATCAAAAATTCCACCAATACAATCATCCTAACAGGACTAATCTCAAAATCAAGTATACATAAACCAATCCATGTCATAACATGACATCACCAAGAACAAATCATACAAACAACTTAGTCCTATAAAAGTGACAGGAAAGCAATCCAAATACAACTGATCAAAGACGCAAAGGTTATATCAGATAGGTCACACCATTCACCTCAGTTTCACATAAGAACATTGAAAAGCAATAACATTCAATAGATCAACACACATCATAGATTATACTAGACACATTACCATGGTTAATTTTAAATGATCAAGATCAAAACATCATCATAACATCACAAACATAGAACTCCTGAGCCTTTGGTAAACATCCTAACTAGCCAAGCTAAGACAAACCCAAAAACCCCAACACTAGTAAATCACACATCACATAAAGCACATGATCTGCAAAAGTGAATTTCATAATTCATTAGGTTTTGAAAACTCTAAAGTTCAATATTTACTAAATATTTTTAGATTAAATCATAGACAATTCTATAATGGAAATCAATTTTATCAAACAAGGGTTTCAACCTAGAGAAATTTGGGAAATAGAAACACAACATATATGAAGAAGATAGGAATTCAAAGAATGAGCAACTATTGCACAAACCCACAAGATCCTACCTGGATCTAATGCTAAAATAATGAATGCACAAACACACAAGAATCTTCCTTTTCCTTCAAAAACCCTCTTTTCAGAAATTGGCTCCTCCAAACTTGTGTGTCTAGAAATGAGCTCTAATTTCCTTAATAAAGAATTTTTCCCCCAAATCAAGGCTTTGATCATGCAATCATGCGAAAACCCTTTGTCTTTAATTACTATATTTTAATTTTCATAGACACACTTTATGCAATTTAGTTAAAATAAATTTTATTAAATTAAAGGTTTCTCTCTCTTATTAAATCATGCGATGTTTTTAATATAATATTTATTACTTTAACTGATTTAGTATTCTAATTAATGTTTTAATTTGCCTAGCAAAAATGCTGAATTTCCACAGATCCACAAAAAATGCAGGGTAGTTTTTTCATCAAAAAAATACAAGAAAAAACCCTAGGTGAGCACTCCCGAATGACAATCTATGGCAGAATGTGTCTATTGATCAAGGCTATAGATAGTTCCCCATGGCCATCCAAGATCTGCATAAAGCTAGATTTGTAATAGAAATTGCAAATAGCTTCACTATTCTAGGAAAACCCAAGGGTAATCACCACAGTCAACAATGGAAAGAGGGGACTCGAACGCAATAGAAGAGAAACAGTCACCAGGAAGCCGCATCCAAAATTCCTCCCCCCCTCTCAACCCTGCCAGGTACTCACATTCCCCAATCTTTCTTCACGATTGAACATTTAGACAACCAATTTAGGATTTTTGATTTAACCAAGTATGCGCATCCACATTTTTGCAAGCCTTCCCCCAAATCAAGTCGTCATACACCTGTCACAATGCCCCAACCAAGAAACTCAAGGAGTCAATCTTCATTCGATTTAAATTCCCCAACTTCATACATCCCCCCACATCATCAGCAAGTGCCCTTGAATGTCACCCTCCACCAAACCCTAAAGTACCTTCTAGTTTGCTTCCCTCGGTTAAACCCATAGACAATCCCATAATGATTACTAATAAAGAAGTCAAAGAGACTTGGATTGAGTGCCAAAAGGGAGGAATCTTAGTGATTTGGAATGGACCCTTGAGAGATTTCCCCCTTCTATTTGATTGGCTTGAAGAAAACTATGAGGAACAGGTAAGTATCTATCATTACTCTGATAGGATTCTTTACTTACAATGTGAGGAAGAATCTGTAAAGAAAGAATTCATTTTAGTCTCTGAATGCTTCTTTAATGGTCATATCGTCAAATTCATAGAATGGTCTCATAATTTCTACATAGAAAAGTTAGAATGTAAGATTCCAACTTGGTTTAATATGCCTTCTCTTCCCCTAGAGATGCTTCAATTAGACATCCTTAAGTCTATAGGATCGGCATTGGGGGAATTTATTGGTATTGATTCTTCTTATCATTGCTGCAATAATGTTAAATTGTTTATCAAAACCAAATTCAATTATCCAACAAAAATTCAAAAGAAAGTAATTACTAACAAAGCCTCATATGATCTTAATTTGCAAATCTATGAAGGCAAAATATCTAAAATTTTAAAAATACATGATACCAGCAAAATTAGACTCAAAACCCTCCCACTCACTTCTGATTTCAGAAGTAAGTTTCCTTGGATGAGAATAATGAAGAAAAAAAGGAATACAAAATATATAGAACATAATCTTCTTGGAAATTCTCAGGATGAGTATGAATTTCAGACAGAGTCATTCTATACAAAAGAGACAAATACCAAAAGGATAGAGGATCCTCTAGTAGACAAAGGAAGGCTTAAATCAATAATTGTGGCTGATCATAAGGAAAAAGAATAATTGGTAACTAATGGCTAGTCCCTCAAAATACAGAAAGAAAAAAGGGAAAGAAAAACATCTAAAAACAAGGACTCAAGTAAGAGTGGAAATAAAGAGCCCCAACTACCTTAACAACAATAGATAGATAAAGAAAAAGAAAAAGAAATCCTTGATATGGAAAATTTGAAAAAGATAGAGGATGCACCCAATGAAAAGCATCCTAAACTTAACTCAAATCTTGCAAATAAAGGTGTAGAACAAGAAAAGATCTCAAGTTCCAAACATGCAAAAATCAAAAGGAACAATAAAAGGAGTAATATAGAAGATATTGAGAATCGTTTGCTATTCAACTTTGATGAGAAAGATGTAGAGGATTCTAAAATATAGAAGGAAACAAGTGAATTGGAACATATTTAGTTTTAGGATACAAAAGACAAATTACCATCTCCGGCAACCAAAAAACTATACAAGTTTTGACAAACACCAATGACTTCAAAGAGCTCTCCATTTACTCCTAGAAACAACCAACATAACATGAATATGAACACAAGGACAATAGATAAGGTACCATTAAAATAACTTCAAATTTTTTGAATAGGGACAACATCTTGGATCCAATATTGGGGGAATTGAGCATATCAAAATCAGAAGAAGACAAATTGAACCACCTTACCAATCAACTAGTTTAGATTTTTTGTGTTGAAAATATTGATGAAAGCACCGATCACAAAAAAGGAATTAATTCAGGAAATCCTCAAATTAGGAGGGAATAACTATACCTATGAAGATCTAAGGAAAGACTTATTAAATATTGAAAAGGAGGATAATAATCTAAGCCAATTTTAGATGAAAGAGAAAGGATTAACATAGGAGCTAAAGGACAAAGATATCAGCAAAAACAAAAAAGTGGGATCATATGCATAATTAGAAAATCATTTTTGCCTTGTGAATCAGTTAGTTAAAGAACTAATATAGGAAGAAATGGAAAGGAACCCTGAAGAAAAGGTTTATGCTTCTGGGATGGCAGAATCTAACCTAGATCAGCTTGGGATTCACATGAACCAAGAAGGGCTTAAATCTCCTATCTGTGGAAAATTGAAAGGAAAAAGAGGCAGAAGATCACTAAAAGAACTCAGAGGAGTAGGCGGGCATAGTAGAGAACAACAAAATATAGATCATATTTTTAATGCTGGGAAGGGGAGGTGCCTTCCTGAGGAGGTATGAAGATCATGACATGGAATGCTAAGGGCTTTAATACCCCTAGCAAAAAGAGGTTATTAAAACATAATTTCAAATCCTTTGATTTTGACATTGTTCTCATTTAGGAAACTAAACTAAAAAAGTTAGAAATTTCTAAATTAGATAAAATGTTAGGTTTCTAGAATTCATTATTTCAAGAATCAATAGGGACTTCAAGGGGTTTAGGGATCCTTTGGAACCCCAAGAAGGTATATATAAATATCCTAAATATAAGTAACAATTGGATGACTGGCTGGGTTCAAAGCCTAAAATTTGATCTCAAATTCATTCTCATTAATGTCTATGGGCCTATTACCAACCTCAGTAAAAAATTAGTTTGGGAGGAAATTGGCTCTTTTATGAATAATTTTAAAGATAATATGTTCTTATTAGGATGTGACTTTAACACAATTTTAAATATTAATGAAAAAATAGGCGGTAATAAGCAATTATCACAAGCTTCTATGGACTTCAAGGTATGGTGCAATTCTCATAGTTTGATCGATATACCAATTAGTAATGGCATTTATACATGGAACAATAAGAGACAAGATTTTGCATACATAGCTGAAAAGCTAGATAGGTTTATCTTAAAAGGAGACCCCGATGCTAATAATATGAATTTTCACTCTTCCATGCTACTAATCACTGGGTCTGATCACTTTCTAATTAGATTTGAATTTTCAAAACCACATAAACCTGTTAGGAATTTGTTTAAATGTGAGAAAATGTGGTTCCTAGATTCTGGCTTTATTAATAACATTAAAGAATGGTGGGCTCAAGATAACTTTGAAGGATTTAAGATGTTTGTATTTGTTGCCAAAATGAAGATGCTCAGGGAACGAATTCTCAAATGGAATAAGGAACACTTCAATAACATTTTTAAAGAAAAAATAGATATAGAAAAACAATTAAAAGACTTAAACTCAGAAGTGATTAAGAAAGGGATGGACAATGCTAGCTATATGCGAGAAAAAGATTTATTGGCAAGGCAAGAGGACATATTAACCAAAGAGGAAATTTTCTGGAGACAAAAGTCTAGAGAAAAATGGTTAGATGAAGGAGATTAGAACATGAAATACTTCCATAATTCCACCTTATATAACAAATCAAAGAGTAGAATAACTTCTATTAAGAATCATTTGCGTATTGTAACAGATAAACTAAGTGAAATTGCAAACACCTTCATAAAATATTTTCAGAATACTTTAAACAACTATGAAGGGTTTAATAGATCACTGCAAGCTAATCTACTTAAAGTGATTCCTAAAATTGTCACACCGAAAGATAATAAGGTTCTAAACAAACCCATTTCATTGGAAGAAGTTAGAACGGTGGTGTTTGATATGAATCTAGATAAATCCCCAGGCCTAGAGGGCTTTCAAGCCTTCTTTTTTCAAAAATTCTAGGATATCATAGGCTTAGACCTTTGGAAATCAATTGAAGCATCTAGAAATGTGGGTGCTCTTTTATCAGAGATCAATCATTCATTCCTCACCTTGATTCCCAAAAAGTCAGAACCTGAAACCCCGAGAGACTTCAGACCCATTGCTTTATGCAACATGGCGTATAAAATTTTCTCTAAGATCCTAGCTAATAGGTTAAAGGATATACTTCCTAAAATAATATTAGAAGAACAAATGGGCTTCGTGTCGGGAAGATCTATTCTGGATGGTATAATTACCATTCAAGAGACAATCCATTCAGCATGTATGAACAAAGAGCCATGTATGTTCATGAAATTGGATATTCAAAAAGCATACGACATGGTTGATTGGAGATTTCTCTGTAAGATTTTGGAAGTTTTTGGCTTCTCTCATCAATGGATCAACCTCATTTACAAATTCATATCTACTGCCAAAATCTCAATTCTCATTAATGGAACACCGAAAGGTTATTTTGATATATCTAGAGGCATTAGACAGGAAGACCCATTATCCCCCTCCCTTTACATCATGATGGCTGAAGCATTTGGGAGAGCAGTGACTAATGCATATAATAAGCAAAAAATATCAAGTATCTTGGTCACTAAAAATATGCCCAATATCACTCACCAACAATATGCTGATGACATCATCTTGCCGAGCAAAAGTAGGATAGGTGAGGCTCTAGGTCTAAAATCAATTATTAAAGTATACATAGAAACTTTTGGTCAAAAAGTTAATGAGCTTAAATCTGAAATTTACTTTATGAATATAAAACCAGCATTGGAACAATAGATTTGCAAAATCATGGGATACAAAAAAGGTCTATTCCCTTGCAAGTATCTGGGAATTGCCCTAGAAAAAGGGTTGAAATCTAGCAAGGTATGGTGTAATACCCTAGAAAAAAATGGATGCCAAGCTCGACTGTTGGAAGGATAGATGGCTAAAAAAGGTTGGAAAATGTACTAAGATCAGATAAGTATTATTAGTCATTCTGACCTTCCCATTATCTTGCTTCCCATTATCCAAATGGAACTGCCTTAAATTCGAATCCAAAATGCAAAATTTTCTTTGGAAGGATTGTGAAGAGGACAAAAAATTGGTTCTCATTAAATGGGAGAATACTTGTAAACCTAAGGACTTTGGTGGTCTAGGGATCAAGAATTTACAATGGCAAAATGAAGCTTTAGGGGCAAAACTCATTTGGTGCCTCTATAAGGATAGAGATAAAAAATGGGCCAAGATAATATACAAGAAATATCTTAATGAGGATGACCCTCTATCAATTTTAGGATGGAATGCCCTCCAAAAGGGTCAGAATGTTGGAAATTTATGCTAAAATATCAACATTTGATCTCAAAGTACTTGGCTTGGGCAATAGGTAAGGGTGATGAGGCCTTGTTTTGGGAAGACTTATGGGATGGTCACCCCCCCTTGTATCTTAGTTGCACATTAAAGGATCTCAAAGAAAAATTAATTTCTCTATGGGGAAACAAAGTTCGTGACTACAAGGCCATGGTTTATGAAGATGGTGTACCTAAATGGGTGTGGAAATCTTTGGAGGGTTTGGATGTGGATGTTGAATCGATTAAAGTCTATGAAAAGATATTAGTAGGTAGAATGATTAGGCAATCTGAGAAGAAATATGAACTTATATGGACAGCTTCTAATGATGGTAACTATAGTGTGAAAAATGGATACAGGACCATATTAACCTCTCACAGATGGGATAATGTGGATATTCTACTCAAGCTGTATTGGGACTCCTCGTGTCTGCCTAAAGCAAGATTTTTCTTATGGATAGCATTCCAAAACATAATTTTGACCATGGATAGGTTGTGTAAGCTTGGTTTTCAAGATCCATCTAGATGTGTCTTATGTAAGCATAATAGTGAAGACTCTGATCACATCCTTTTCAACTGTCCCTTTTCTCAAAAATGTTGGGAATGGCTTTGGAGTATGTTGGGATGGTCAACACCATTCTTGAATTCTCTATCTAATCTGCTCAAGGGATGGCCCACTAATTAGGTCAAGGGTGTTTACAATAAACTATGGAACATTTGTCCATCCATTCTGATGTGGGAAATTTGGAAGGAAAGGAATCGTCGTATCTTTCACAACCTAGAATTGGAACTTGAAGAACTAATTATAAAAATTGAACCTAGTATTGTAGAAATTACTAATTTGCATCTTAGAAATACCTAGAAAGAGGAAGGATCCTTTTCTATATGGGACGAGAAAATGAAGAAGAAATGGTCTAAATTGATCAACCCCTTACTTTTCTATCTAAATAATAGTAAGGAGGCTAGAGCTTATTGTAGATGGGTCCATCCTCCTAATGGTTGGGTTAAACTAAACTTTGATGGTGCTGCATAAGGCAATCCTGGCACCACTGGCATTGGATGCATCATTAATGATGAGGATGGTCACTAGATAGCTAAAAAAGCTATGTCCATCCAACCTACTTCTAACAATCTTGCAAAATTAGAGGCTTTGAAACAAGGGCTTCAATTGTGTCACAAATTAAAATTATCCAAATTTATTATAGAGGGAGATTCATAGATTATATTAAATGTGATTAGGAAATTATCAACCCCTAATTGGGTACTCAACTCCAATCTAGAAGAAATTCTTGCTCTCCTAGATAAGTTAGCAAATTGCAGGATTTGTCACATATATAGGGAAGGCAATCAGATAGCAGATAGTTTAGCAAACTTGGGGGTAGATGGGGCCAATACCTTAATCATTAAGGATCATACATCTCTGTCAGAATAATGGTGGGGTTAATTTATTTTGGTTTGCGCCCTATCCTCTCATCTTACCTTCTACAATTATTTTCTTAGTTTTCGATTTATATGCTCACTTATGATACACTCAGACACACACACACATAGATAGATAGATAGATAGATATGTTTATATGTATATATATATATATATATATATATATATTTATATATTCTCATCTATATATGTTTTACCTCATCCTCTCGTGTTATGTCTATCTTAGTGTTGTCAATCTCCCTGATTCACTTCCACATAGAGTGCCTTGATTTTGTTATAGTTTTCAAGATATCTCATTCGTTGCAAGGGTCTACTTGTAGAGTTTGTTATTTCCCCATCATGAAATGAGATGGTCCCTTCATTAGCCTCTATGTGCATTGCTGGCTTTGATCACTTCAGTGATGTTTCCATCGTATTAAGGCCAAGGCCAGATCATGCTGAGCTTTAGCATGCTACATCATTGGATGACATCACCGCTAAGATCTTTCTAGAGGCTTCCTTTGTCTTTATTTGGGATCTCTTGCTCTCACTATCATTCACCGACCTCCTTTCTTAAACATGGAAACTAATATTTGTCTCTATCATGCATCAAAAATTTGAACAATGACCTTTTGTGGAAACGTAAAATTGGAGAGATGGAATAGAATCCTCAACCATGGATGATATGCTCCGAATCGCTATCAGCGGAGCCATCGAAGAAGGGGTATTTGATTACCAATTCACATGGAGGACCAATAGTGACATCATCAGCTCCTTCATCGGATGCATGGTGAGGGCAAAGGTGGAGGTAGAGGCCATTATTAGACTTTGCTTCGATATATTTGTCCCAACTTGGAGGAAGGAATTGGAGAAATCTGTTAAAAGTATTGATGAAAAATTTTGTATTCCATTGCTAGAGAAGTATCTGAAACTGCTACTAGGAGCCCTTGAATTGGAAATTGCTTTTTGGCATCTGTCTCTGGTAATTTGAGAGAGCTTGGCTTTTTATCATGAATGGCCTAAAATGGAGGCAAGTATCCATTTTTTGCTCCGTTGGAATGGTATCATAGCTGATGATAACAGGGAATGGTTAATGAACTACCTTACTCTATCTAAGGCCTACATACAACTGTAAGTGAACTTTGACAACCTGGATGTCCTAGAGTTTTGCATGCTAAATTCAAAAAAGTCTAGTAGGGCTAAGATTGGTTTCAAATTCCCTCCTAACTATTATGTTGAGAACCCCAATGAAATACTTGAAGTTATCATGGTGGTCTAGAAGAAAGGTGTGGCCTTTGCTATTTTTTGTGGGTTTTTGCTCAAGTTATGTTAGGGTTTAGTTCATAAGTTGATAGATAATGTAACATGTATAGTCTTGGTGGTATATAGTCTGCCCAAAGTTATTAGATGTTTGACAATGGCTTATATATATCTACTATAATGTAAGCTTAGTCTTTGTATGTAGTTCTGTATTGCAAATGATAGCAATAATACCCTCTTCTATAATTATGTATAGATACTTGGCTGAATATAAGATGAATTTTTTATATTAATGTTTTCCTGTTAATCTTTAACATGGATGCTCAAGGATTTAAAGTTATTTGGATTTTTGTTTAAATTTTTTAATTTCTATTGCATAATTCCCTTGATGTCTGTCTTGGTTTAAAATTTGAATTCGGGGTTAAATTATCTAATCATAATTCTTAGTTAGTCTTACGCTCTACAGGGATGCGTTCATTTATTATCATCTGTTGGAGTTACAACTTTAGTGCTTCTCAGGATATTTTGTCTCGAATTAGTGATGCTCTGCTTTTAGGGCAATTTATGAGAAAGTTTAAGACTTTATTGTGATGTGAACATTCAATTTTGTGGTGTTGGATGATGTTTAGTAGATTTACTTGGCTCTGTAATTGATTAGAGGATGTGATACAGCTTCATCTTCAGTCCCATTCCCCCCTAGCTTGATGGTAGACTCAATATTCTTTGTGTAAAGTCTCAGATTAGGGTTCGTCTCCCTAAGGCTAGGGTTTGGTACTAGTTTTAGATTGTCTTTATAGATTAATGCTTGGAATAAAGTCTCTATCAGGCTACCTGGTTATTACCTTCAAGAATGAAAAAAGGAGGTTGTTAGGATTGTCTATTACTTATCCAAATTTAGTAGATTTAGTATGGTGATTTAGCTCTTGTTAGTAGGTTGACTATGAACATGAATTTGGTGTTAGGGGTAACTCAAATTCAATTTGAATTTGTACTATAGGCTTACAGAGCCTCCCATAGGCTGTTAGGGTTTGTGGCACTGTTTAGATTAGGCTTTATTGTTATTTCTTCTTAAGAATATCAGTAATCCATTTTCTGTAGAGGCATAGGTTTGGATGAACTCCAAATATTGAGAATTCTATTTTTATCTACACTAACCACCATTTTTGAGTATAGGATTATTCAATTCTCAGATTCATGTATGTGGATTTCTCTAGTGTTGTTTATATTGTATACTTACCTTGTTGATCAATCAAGCTTAAAAGGAAGGACTGTTACTCTAACTAAGAGATCCATGTGCTTATAGGTGGTTCTTGTCATTAGATTATGCAAATTCTGATATTTCTATTGACAATTTGTAACCATAACAAATACCATTTTGGCAAGGGTATGCCCCTCGCTATGTTGTAATTTTGATACTTTACCTTATAGGTCATGTTCTCACTGGGGCATGCCCCTTTTAAGATGTAATAATATAGGACCTTATGTCCTGGGTGAGACTGGAGGTTTTCTTCTTCGTTCTTTCCTACCAATTCCTGTTTGAACGAAGTCAAGCTGATGTGATTTTTATTTTAAGTTACTAAAATCATTCAAGGCTTTGGCCATTTACCAATCAATTTTTTTAAATATTAATTTAACTAATAATATTATTTAGAATTTATTAAAAATAAAACTCCTAAATAAATTATTATTAAATAAAATAAATATAAATATGTGTAGATTAGAACTTTAATCAAATCTTTTAAATTTAATTCTTTTATTCACATTTAAAGAACTTTTAAATTAAAATATTCTTTTATATTTTCTTTTCCTCTCCTTATTAATTAGTGTAAGCACTATTTAAAGCATAGTTTATTATTTAAATTAATAAGAATAATTAAAGCTCATCTTAAATGCAACTCTAATTTAATAATTATTTATTAAATAATCATAATAAAATAATATTAAATCTTTAATTTTTTAATATTTTAATTATATTTTTATCCAACTTCTTATATTAGACTTTTAAAATAAATATTTTAAACTAAAGTACATATTTAATTAATTTCTAATTAATTAAATAACATCATATTCTAATCTTTCTTTAACCAAATAATATTTATTACTCAACTAATAATAATATTTAGAGTTTATTATTAAAATAAAACTATTAAATAATAATAATTATATTAAATAAATATAAATATGCTAAAATTACAACTTTAATTTAATCTTTTAATTTTAATTCTTTAATTTAATTAATTTTTCAATTATTTTAATATTGAATTTTCTATATAAAATTTTCATGCAACAACTTTATGCAATTTAAATTAAAATATCTTTATTAAATTAATTATCTTTCTCACTTTAATTAATCATCATTTTTAATATAATATTTATTAACTTAATTAATAACATTATTTAGAGTTTATTAATTAAAATAAAACTCCTAAATAATTATCATTAAATTAAATAAATATAAATATGTCAAAAATAGAACTTTAATAGAATCTTTACATTTAATTATTTAATTTAATTAATTTCTCAATTAATTAAATATCAAATTTCTTTATAAATTTTTCATTAAATTAAATGATTAAATTATCTTTTGATTTGATTTAATTATAACAGAAAATCACAATAGACCCACAACACCGAATCCGACAACTCAACTGAAGACATAGGACAAAAATAAAATTCTAGGGTTAAAATCATGAATTCACATCACTTGACAAATTTAGATAGGCAAACTAACTCAAATACTTGTCCTACATTCTAGGATAGTTGGCTTAGGATTTAGGATTTGTACTCAAGAGTTATCTCCCCACTTATACCATTGAAATACTGCGATAGGGTACGCACATCTTGGCAATTTAGGAAAGTCAATACCCAGTACTTGCAATCTACATAAAATCCACACATGTACAAACACAATATTCTTACTAAACAAGCAATGACAGGAAGTGGTTCATCATGTAGATCTCAACTAGCAGGCGATTACGACTCCTCAAGCACATCAAAAATGTCAAACATAAAGAAAACATACACGCACACCATACACATGCAAGCATGGGGTAAGTATCTATAGAAACTGCATAAAAATCATTCATCTAACTAACATCATTCAATAACTGAAAGTCAATATATGAACATATATATCATCATAAAACATAATCATAACACACGAGTAAAAGAATCTGGTCAAAACACATCAAAAAAGTCAAGTAGGGGTAAGCATTACACTTTACTCGACACCTACTATCTACTTGGTCAAGCATGGTAGACAAACTTTGTCTACCTTGTTCTTCTAAACTTTCTAAGTGTAACCAACCTTTATAACCTTAAGTAGATTATCAATACATCATGTCATCACTGTCTTAACTGATCCTTTTACTTTATTACATAATCATAACTAACCTTTCTTCTAGGTGCTATTGTTATTGATCAAATCCTCTTCATTAGTCAACTAAGTGATAGTACTTGAATCTTATAAGAAATTGTCTTACCAGCAAATAGTGGATTTGACATTAGTGACAAAACAATGATTGAAACACATAATCTTCTTTAACAATCTCCCTCTTTCAATAATCTTTCTCAACAATGATCTTTTCAATCAAATTTCAACAGAGAGATCCATAGATTTAGAGTCCAACTTGTGGCAATGGTTCTCAAAAGAAGAGAGAAGACCCTCCATTTGGGAAGAGTCAGGGATTCTTGAAGGCACCAGAGAGAGCTCTAGCCCAATGCCCAAAATTGAATGATTAGTCCTTACAACAGGAACATTGAAAATAAAGATATCACTTGATGGTTCAATAAAGGTCTCCTATCCTTTTGGCACCTCCTCCATAGATGGGGTAAGGGCATGACCAACACCCTCTTGCTCATCCATAGGCTCGGAGAGCAACTCAAGGGACAAGGAGACTTCCAGATTTTCCAAATCCTAGGAAACAATGCCTTCCAAAAGAGTCATTTTAGTGCCTAGAGGAACCAAAGAAGAGAGAAGGTTTTGATCGTCGAGAGAGGGGTTTGAAGAGGAGTTCTCAAGAACTGAGACCTTTGCTGAGACCTTTTCTGCTCTCCAAACCATTTTTTATTTTTTTTCCTTTTTCTGCTTCTTCTGTTGGTCTTTAACCTTCCTAAAAAAGGCTTTATATGCCAACTTGTGTGTGTGTGTGTGTGGGGGGGGGAGGGGGGGTGGGGGGTGGGGGTTATCTTATTTTTATATTTAGGACACACCTTCACCCAATGACCCAGTTTTCTATAGATGAAACATGCCCCAGGCATATCTTCAAATTCTCGATCCTATGACCATGTGCCAAGTTTGGAGACAATGTCTATCTTAGATGGGAGATTTTCATTTGATTAACTTTGAGACAAATGCAAGCATAAACAACTTAGCTTTAGAGGCTGTTACATGATCAGTCACAAGGAGGTTCTGAAAAGACTATACCAAACCCCTAAAAATATTGTTGTTCCAGAGATCCATTGGGAGACCCAGAAGTCTAACCCATCTAGGGGTTGAAAGAAAAAAATGATCAGAGAGGTCGATATTGGGTTCCCACTTTTCACAGTAAGAGTGTTGTTACCCAGTTGGAATGGGCCCCCACATAGGACCATATCTCTATCCTTATGTCATGTGAAAGTAAAGGACAAGAACCCTTATTGCATGGCTACAACATCAATAGTTGGTCTAGGGCCCATGAACTTACCCACTAGGGTTAGATTAATCAAGGAGATCAAATGGTCAACAAGGGGATCATGGACCAAAGTTTTAAATTCTCTTTTTCCCATCATGAAGAGATCTTAATAGGAGGAAAAGAAGACTTACCTGCCAAAATCCTACCAAAGAGTGAGCCCAATCTTTTCTTTGTTTAGGTACTTGATCTTAATGCTGATAGGTTTTGCTTTGGTAGGTCCAGTGGAGGACAAAAGTGGTGGCTCCCCCATGGAGAAGGGGGACCCACAAGACTCTTGAGGAGCTCTTAGAATCCACTTGATAAGATTTCTCAAGGAATTTGTCATTTCCCAATATTCCAAACTGCCCATTTCCCCCTCTTCTGGTTGAAAAAGATCACAATCCTCCTCCATCGGACATTGTCTTAGCTGACCCTTCCTCTTATAGCAGAGTAGATCCCCATGATTGTTGTCGAGAAAAATTTTCCCGCTCAGTTCACCCAGACCGTCCATTCAAAAAAAGTTGTGGAACAATGTTTATGGGGATGGTGCAAGATTATCTATGAGTTCGACTCCCAAGTGGTGGTGAACTTGCTTTCCTCACAGGAGCTTGAGGATGTTAGCTGATAGCTAGCCAATATTGTTAATTGTACACCTTTCTTTTGTACCTCTCTTGAGTTTATTGGGTTTACTTGCATTCCTCATGAATGGAATAGAGGTGCTGATTGTTCAGCCAAATGGGCTTCTAATCATGCTCCAGGATAGAATATAATGGATAGGGGGTAACTCCCCCTTGAGCTTTTACAAAGATTTGATGAACTTATTGCTTAGGAGAGAGCTCCTTGTTGTAATCCTTTCCGTCTTAATAAATTTTTACCCCTCTTTTTCAAAAAAGATAAGTATGCCACTTATTAGATACCTACAACATTAAATATTCTTTTGTGACTTTTCAACAAAATTATGATAAAGCAAAGCGAATAGAGCATACAGAAAGAGGGAATCTATTCAAGTTGCAATTTTGATTTTTATCTTAAGGGTTCTATTTAGTCACCAATTGTTTTCTAAAGAGAGAATGTATTCAAATTGTGATTTTGACTTTTATCTGAAGGATTTCATTTTTTCACCAACGGTTTTCTTCCAAGACTCAACATAATTTTATTTAAATACTTTATGAACAATCGCCAAAATCCAATCGACACTGTCTATGCAAGGACCAAAATGCAATTTTATTAATTAATTTAAAAATTATGTATAATAGTTTTATGAATTTTAATTTTAAAAAATACAAACAAATTGATTATAGAGGTGCATTTTGGCCCCTCCATAGCCAAAACCTAATCACAAGACCTGACTTGCATCAGGACCTGCATCATGGCCTTCATTAGTGAAAGCTAAAACCTCATAAAAGAGATGGATGATAAAAAAATTGAGGTATAACTCTCTTAGTTATTATTTCCCTTGATATAATCTTTTTAGAGCTAGAAATGGTTTTACAGTTTGACCACTTTAATAAATATCAATTTGGAAAGTTCCATCATGTAACGAACAAACCTATTCAGATTGATAAATGAAGAAGCTCCTTCCCCAACCACTTTAAAAACCACCTCTTTCAAATCTGTGCCTCTTTTTCTTAGCTCAGGTCTACTTTGGGACCCTTATTAGTCCCCTCACCCCTCTCTCAATCTCCTCCCTTGTGACCACTAGATTTTCCTCAACATCCATGCTCTCAAAATCCATGCCAATCTTCTACACATCCTTGCAAAAGTGGCATTCCAGAAACTGATCAGAGAAATGGGGCCATCCGAGCATGGGAACTCCCATACTCATGCTCTCCAAACAAGAGTTCCATTTGCTATGTGTAACAAACCCTCCTACAGAAGGGTGAGACAAAACCTTCGTTGATGTGCCCATCTTTTGTCCTCTCTTTAAAAACCTCTGGGAGAATCGCAACCATATCCATCCGCAACACCCACAGAAAAGGGTGCTCACTCTTCTCTAACCCTAGTGCAACCTCTTCCAACTGCTGGTTTGATGTGATTGCGATGCTTCCGAAGGACACATAAATGACACTATTTGGCAATTGGGAATCAAGCCATTTGAGACAGCTCTTGTCCTGCTCAAAACTTTTCCTTCCAAGAAATTGAGAAGAAAGACATGCCCCATTGCCAAAGCAGGGTACTCATTACATGAGAGAGCATTTACTGTGTCAGTAGGTGTTGATGAGCACATAGTCTATGTTGAGAGAATATTTACCTTGAAATTGGAAGTAAATGTCGGATGTATCGGTAGTCCGATAGGAGGAATAGAGATCACTAGGCAATAGAGGTGGTAGATTATCGGGCAAGCAAGTGATCACCATGTCTTCCCTCTTCATAAGCTCTATTGTAATTATAAATCTATTATTACAATGATGACAGTATGGCTCTGATACCACTGATGAAGGTATGCACTGATACCACTGACGAAGGGCCACACCACCCTTACCAACTCACAACCAAGAATGCAACAATATGAAGACAACAAGATAAAATGCTTCCCAAGTAACCTCCTTGTTTCTAAACCACATCCACTAGCTCTTCTCTAACCTTATCCAAGATCCAAGCGTAAACTGCCTCACATTCGACGCTCTGTCTACAGACTCAGGAAAACTCACTCTTCACTTCCTCTTTCTCTTTCACACCTTGACGCCTTCCAAGTTTTCCAAGCTTCACATTCCACAACTTTCACCTTTCCAAGTTTTCCTTTCAAAGCTTCTACTTCCCGAGCTTCTCCTTCTCGAGCTTCTCCTTTTTGAGCTTCCACTTCTCAAGCTTCCACTCCTCGAGCTTTCACCTTCTTCTTGAGCTTGATTAGAAATGCTCATATGCCTTGCTTAAATAGGCACTTACCACCCAATGCATGACTTGTCCACAACCTTCTAGAATTCTTCCACAACCTTCTACAACTTCCATAACCTTCTACAATATCCACAACTTTCTACAATATTCATAACTTTCTAGAATTTTATCCACACACCTCGATAAATGGAATGACAACCATTTATTTTTTATTTTTTCTATTATGCCACCTAATATTTTTAAAAATTATTTCTCCTCTAATTTTCGTCACTTTCTCTCTCCTCCAATTTTTTTTTTTTCATTTTTTTTTTCTTTTCAATAATTTTCCCATGCAAGATGCTCCTGTATCATACAAACACTTTCGTACCTTTGTCAGGAATATGTCTAAGGGAGAGGAGGAGGTTGGAGTAGCACTAAGCAATAGAGGAGATGATGCACATTGGCAAGTGCAAGACATGAAAGATTGCACTATAATGCAGTGATGGGAGGAGCTCCTTTAGCTAAGCCGTAACGTAGATGATGTTGCAAGGCTGGGCATGGCTTTCTATTGCGATTATGTACTCGCCAAGACTGGAGAGATGACCATGATGTACCGGTAACCTATCTGGAATGGTGAGAAACCTAAAATTTTGATCATCATTATCTATAGTAGCTCCTTTGAAGATGTGGTTGTGACTCCACTCGGTGCTGACGAAGGTGATGAAAACCCCTCGTGAAGAGAGGAGGTTGGCAAAATTAAAAAGAGGGTTGATGGTGCCTTGGGCGGGGTAAGGTACCACCACTGTATGCAGGCCATTCATCTTCATGTGGCCTTTCTAAATTACTTAGAATGAAAGGAGTACTCCAACCTTCATGTATGTACATAGGAAATTGTAGAATGTTGGGTTGAAATGGTAATATGAAAACTACAAAAATAATCACAAAAATCTACTCTTATTGGATCGTTCAAAATGGCTGATCAGGTAGGTGGTTTCATATTTAATTAAATAATCTGTCGACCCTTTTAAAGAATCCAAACAAACTAAACGTTGCTACAATGTGATCATTTCTTTAAAATATTCTAATATGAATAGGATCAAATTTGGGGAAGGCAATCCAAAGAATCAAAAGTTCAAATGCTTTAAGTTGTTTCTTCAAAATTTATAAGGAAACTCGACATCATAAACAAATTTATAAGGAAACTCGACATCATAAACAAGTGACTATATTCTACGAGAAGGCTTTTCCTTATATTAAGCTATTTTTTGAATTCAAAGATTTATGGAATGACTACCTTCATGTCTATTTATTTTTATTTTTATTAGTCCCTGTCATCCATAAGCGGGGACTAATGTTTTCACTTCATTTTTCTATTACTTTTTGTTTTGAGAATCGTGCATGACGCTAAAACGATGCTACAAAAATTCACTTCTTACTCATTTCAATTTATTATTATTTTCCTTCTGATTTTACTTCAATTTCTATTGGCTCACGATGATAGCATAAATTCCAGCATTGTAATCTACAACATGCCTCTCTTGCTGCCTCTATAATTAACAAGAACCTAAGGATGTGGCAAGCAGTCGCAACTGAATTATGCATTGTATCCAAGTGCCCTTTGCAAACTCCAGACGTGGCTTAAGCATATAACCTGGCAAATCAACTTCTATTTACCTAATACTACAACCAAATGAACACTGTCTTCACATTTAACATTGGTGTCTTCTCTTTAACATTGTTGTCTGCAACTTAAGTTTGGGTTCAATTTTTACAGGTATCTTTGTTTATTATTTGTTGATACTACATCTCTTCCAGCTACTCACCCTTTTGTTAAATATAGTTTCTTTTTTCCCTGAGCTTGCATACAAGACTTCTTACTGGTTTTGTTCTAGAAATATTTTCTGTGTTTCTCTTAATAGAGTTTTACGTTGCAAGCTTTGACATTCCAAATATTTCATATATATCATATTCTGAGATTACCATCTTTTCTACAAAATCCTTCCTGTGCATATCTTGCAATTTTTACATTAATTTTAATCGATATGTCGAATAGTTCATGTTTCAACGAGAGATTTCTCTATCTGCGGAAAACTAACTTCATTTATTCTCTAGGAATTCTGATTCCCCCAATTCCCCTACTGAGGGTATGGTAGGTCTCTTCTAGGCCTAGCTATTCCTAATGGCAGAAATTGGACTAGAATAGAGGGAGACCATCACAGTGGTGCACTTTTTGAGAGTCTCTAATGGACTGTCGTGCCTTATCAACAGTGTAAGAAGAGGTCATGAGGGCACACTTTATAGTGGCAGGGTTCCACATTCGATGTATATTTTTCATCAGAGCTGCGAACCTGCTGACATTAGGACACGCCATGGAAGTCCCCGAATCAAACTCATAGTCCGCAACATCTCCAGATTATGTAGCTAGTATATTCACACCGGGAGCAATCATGTCTGGCTTCAGAATGTGTGGATACCCTTTACTTGGGCCCCTTGAAGAAAACATAACTACCGTTGGAGAAATTGATGTCTGGTAATTTCCTAGAATAGTTGAGCCTGTGATGTTCAAGGTGACCATGCAGGCTACATTATCCGCAGTAGTGTTGCTGATGTAGGCTTTGATCACTAAAACTAACTGTAACGACAAGCAGAGTGAAATTGTCCATAAATTGCGGTTGGTCACCAAGCAACCTTTCATTTGCAACAATCATTCCTGTACCCCCTGCTTCTGCCACAATGTTAGCCTTCTGTCTACGACCATTCTCATCATGATTGTTGGACAACAGAAGCTGCTCGCACACAACTATCTTAACCTTCACTAGATTGGAATCAAGGCTTCAATCAAGGTAATGACTTGAGCTATTGGTAGTAGACACAAAAACAAATGGAAGAGGCCCTTGCAAAGTTCCATTTACTGGGACATAGGTAGATGTGGGTCCATAGATCTCATCGTTACCAAGGAAAATAAAAGCAGGGAAATCTCTGTCAATGATGCTCGCTCCCACGGTTGTCATCCATGGCGCTCTGTTTCTTAGAGTACATGAAAATGGCCCAAAGTAGATGATATGGGCCTCACTGCCTAAAAAATTATATAAGGTGCCAGACTGAGCCTGTGTTTAGACCTTCTACATCCTCAAATGCATGGGACAATAGAGGAGTCAGATTCCCTTGTGTAGTGCAGGTGGATGAAAATGAGAGGCACCTCTGCATAGGAAGCAACTATATTGATAGAAACTTTTGCATATGTCCGACATTATTGATAGGAGAAAAAGACCAAGGACAATGAAAAAGAAAAAGAAAAAGAAAAAGAAAAAGTCCTAGAAATGACACAGGGAAAAAGAAAATGTCCTAAGAATGAAAGAAAACCTGACAAATTTTCACAATGACAATGATTTGAAGGTGGGCAGAGACAGATAAAGCTAAAACACAATAAGAAATCTTTATATTGTTATTGCTATCTACCTCTATTTATAGAGGTTTAGGAATAATCTAGAATCATACATACAACACAGTAGTAAAAATTTGGAATACGTGATAGCCAAAAATCACATGTGACATGTGAATAAAGCAACATATTTAAAGGGTGATGGAAAGTTTCTAAATTGAATGTTTTGTTTGACTATTGTGCTTGTTCAATGGGACAAATTATTGTTGCTATCTAACACTCCCCTCTAATTTCTACCACTAATTAAATCAAAGTTTACAATATTTATTTGATCTCTTAGATATTCAAATTGTTCTTGTGATAATGCCTTTGTAAATATATCTGCCAATTGATCTTCACATCTACAATGTTCCAAGATGATTTCTGTATTATTCACCAATTCTCAAATGAAGTGATAGCTAGTGTCAATGTGGTTTGTCCTCTTGTGGAAAACATGATTCTTTGATAGTGCGATGGCAGAATTCTTGTCATAATAGATTGTAGTAGACTCCTTTTGCATGCATTAGATCCTTCAAGTCTTGTTGCATCAATACTGCTTGACATGTTGCTGATGTATCGGCTACATATTTTACTTCAACTGAAGAAATAGTCATGATAGGTTGCTTCTTTGATGCCCATGCCACAATACCTGTTCCAAGATGAAATGCATATCCATATACGCTCTTTCTATCATCAATACTTCCTGCAAAGTTACTGTTAGTATATCCAATTAGCTAAAAAACATTTGATGAAGAATACATTATGCCATAATTTAGAGTATAGTGTCATCATATCATATTATGCCATATATATCTAGATATTACACTCACTACTTACATAATATCAACCCTAGTTGTTGTGAGATACATCAAGCTACCAAGCAATTTTATGAATGTAGTAGCATCAAATTCAGTCTCATTATCTTCTCTACTTAATTTTGTGCCCATTGTCATAGGTGTAGAGACTAGACTACAATTTACCATTCTAAACTATCTCATAACATCTTGTGCATATTTATTTTGACAAATAAAAATACCCTTGTCATTTTTTATTACTTCAATACCAAGAAATTTTTTCATCAAACCAAAATTTGTCATCTTAAATTCTTTCTTCATTTCTGATTTAAACATATCAATGGAAAGATTACCAATAAAGATCAAATCATCAACATACAAGTAGACAATCAAATTTTGGCCTTCCTTATTGACTTTGGTGTATAGTGTTGGCTCACTAGTGCTTCTATTAAATCCATTCTCAATCATATATGAATCAATTCTTCTATACCATGCCCTTGGTGATTGTTTCAACCCATAGAGTGCCTTCTTCAACCTATACACCTTGTGTTCATGTCCTTTGATTTCATAACCTAATGGTTCTTGCACATAAACTTCTTCTTCCAAATACCCATTTAAGAAAGCTGATTTTACCAATAAAGATCAAATCATCAACATACAAGTAGACAATCAAATTTTGGCCTTCCTTATTGACTTTGGTGTATAGTGTTGGTTCACTAGTGCTTCTATTGAATCCATTCTCAATCATGTATGAATCAATTCTTCTATACCATGCCCTTGGTGCTTGTTTCAACCCACAGAGTGCCTTCTTCAACCTATAAACCTTGTGTTCATGTCCTTTGATTTCATAACCTAGTGGTTCTTGCACGTAAACTTCTTCTTCCAAATATCCATATAAGAAAGTTGATTTTACATCCATTTGTTTTGAGCTACAATAGCTAGTACTATTCTAACAGCATATAGTCTAGCCACAGGTGCAACAATTTTATTATAATCAACTCCATATTCTTGTGCAAACCCTTTAGCTACTACTCTTGCCTTATATTTATCAACTTCTCCATTTGCCTTATACTTAATTTTATAAACCCATTTTACACCTATGCACTCTTTATTCTTAGGCAAATCAACTAGTTCCCATGTATCATTTTTATCAATAGATTTCATTTCTTCATTCATTGCATTAATAATAAAAAGAAAAATGAAAGACCATTTTTTATATTTATTTAAATTATATTTAAATTTATTTTAAATCTTTAAATTGTTAAATATTTTGTTTAACTTTTAAATAAGTCATTAATCATGCAGAGAGAAACAAGAACATTGAAAGAATATGAACCTTTTGTTTCTTTTGGTCACTTCACATGTGTCTAACTTGACATTCAAAAAGAACTAAAATGTGTTATGAAAGATCATTTTGCAAATTCAATGGTAAAATTTGATAGAAAGGAGACTCTATCATAAAATAGCATGCTTCTTTACTTTATCTTAGAAAGGATGAGCATGCCAGAGGGTTTTGAACACTACTTCATATTACTATTAATTCATTTTGGGAGTAAAATTTGCATGTAAAATTATTCCTATTTTGCTAAATATTTGATCCACAAAGAAGGTCACATCCTTTCCTCTCAGGGCCCGTTTGGTAGCCAGAATACAAGTGGAATAGGCATATATAAATTCTTAGAATTTTGAATTCTTCATTTGGATGCACTCAATCAGAATTAGAATAGGAATAAAATAAGAATACGTATTCCAATTTTGGCTAGAAAATGAGCATCTATAATTCCACCTAAATAGGTGGAATTGGGATACATATTCCTATTCAATTTTTATTTATTTTAGAAAACATAAGTTTTTGGGTCCATGAATTCTCCATCAAATTCTAGCTGAACCAAACAAGAATAAGAATATGTACACCCATTTTCTTTTCGAGAATAAGTATTCATATTCCCATATTTATATTCCACCAGGAAAATTGACCCTTAGTGAAGGCACTACACATTTTCATTAGAATGATTCAAATTCTTTTGGACAAATTAAGTTCCTAAATAGAGAAGAGTGCAAGAAAGATATATAGTGAAATAAAGATACACATATAGAGTGGTAGAGATGGAGTTAATATAAAGGTGCGTGTGTTGTGCATATATATGGAGAGAGAGAGAGAGAGAGAGAGAGAGAGAGAGAGAGAGAGAGAGAGAGAGAGAGAGAGAGAGATTTTATCTTCTCTATTTACAAGTTTTGTATAAGACTTATGGGTCCTTTTAAGTGGACATATTGATGATTTGAACTTATCATGTATTACACAAATGTATAGATAAATAGAACCTTTTTTCTTAATTTATATTCAACATATCTTTAACATACCTATTGCAAATTGAGGTGGGATTTCTAGTTATATATCCTTTTTGGTTATAGGGACGACCATAGAGCTAATCACAAAAGCTATTTGAAATATCCTCACGCTAACTATACTTAATTGTGTCTCTAGTGTCAAGTGAACGATAATTGATGAATATTTCAATATAGTATATTCTAAGAAATTTTGCTTAAATAAGTTTGTAACTTTCATTATGTTGACTATATCATTTTACTAGTAGGTTTCTACTCATTAATTATATTTATATATTTAAAAATTATAACAATTACATCAATTTATTTGAGACAACCAATCTTATTTGTAATTAAACATATCTATTATTTAGATTGAATTATTTAAAATTTGAGAAATTTGTTTCATAATCTAAATAAAATTCTTGTCCATATAAATACATTGACCTAGATCATAAAAAAAATCAATTTAACATGAGACTACCACACATGGAACTTTATGCAAATATATAAATATTTGAAATGAAACATCTTCTAGGTAATAATTAGTGGATGTAAAGCATGTCTATGTACCGAAGTAACAATAACCAACTAATGGAACAAGAAATGAAAATTACAAGAAGTTCAAGTAGTAGGGAAGGAAGCCATGGAATAGAAGTTTCACTTGTAGCCATCGATGGGGTGGGAGTGGGCACTTGGTGTTATCTCCACTACTTGCAAAGAGACTACACTTATGATCACCACAACCACTACTAATACATTATACATGTGACCTTTATTTCTGTCATTTCAAATAAAATTAAAACTAAAAATCTGATTTAACAAAATAGAATTTATAAATCTAAAGTGGGTGTTTAGATGGAATGGGGAAGATGCATGATTAACCCTAGAGGCTCTCCACGATAGCTTCCAAATGGTTAGACACACCTACATTTCAACCATATTGACTATCGCAAACAAAAATGCCACCACCATTTTTTGCTCTATTCTTTTTGTCAAAATTAGAAATCAACTATAATAAGAATTCTAAATCAAATTGGGAGAGATAAGAAATTTCAAATTAAATTTAATGTATGTTGATAGCATGCATATAATAAAGCATCTATACCATGTCATTTTTTGCATCATGAAAGCTAATACTATTTGCATCCACAAGTACTATGATCAAGAAGTAGGCACTTGTTTCAAGTCTTAGGCACTATGTTTGAGGTATTTTGTCAAATACATTATGAGCTTCCTATGCTTTCACATTGTCTTTTTAAGATAAAGGAATCTAATCCTCACATTTCCTTGTGAAAGGAAAATGTAATCTTGACATTGCTCATTGAGGCATACTATCAAACAATTTATATTTAGCTTCCAGATTATACTTTGTGGTTTCCCTATTGCTGAATATACTATATGACATCATATATTTGAGAGGAGACCATATGACTCTTGGAGCTTCTATCAAATAGTATATTAGCATTGGATATCATTCCATGTTAAAATGAATAACAAAGCATTTCAAACTGTGTGATCGAATTCTTCAAGTGTTTAGATTGTAGACTATATTTGATATTTTCCCATCCGAATATCATGTGCCATTTTCCTCTTAAGGCTTGAAGGACACATCTTCTATCATTTCTTCACATTTAGTCAAATAGTTCATATGTAGGCTACCTCTATGCTTTGATGGGCTGGTGGTAGGCATACCTCCCACAATATCATCGTGCAATACCCTCAAAAATGGGTGCTCGCTCTTCTCCAACCCCAATGCCAATTCCTCTAGTTGTTCATTCGATTTGATGATGATGCTGCTGAAGGAAACATATATCATAGAAGTTGGTTTTTGGGCATCAAGCCATTTGAGACAACTCTTATCCTACTTCAAGAGACTTGCTTTCTTGTTCAAATCTTTTTCTGTAATGGGCAACCATTACACAACAGTGCACTTACGTCTCAGGAGCAGCTTCTATTTTCAAATTATATTCTATTTTCAAATTATCTTTGATTAGATTCTTCCCTAATTTACCTTGTTTATTTGTATCCAATTTAGAAATATATTATCATCTATTGCTTAGATTCTTCCCTAATTTACCCTGTTTATTTGTATCCAATTTAGAAATATATTATCATCTATTGCTTCCATATGAACTATTTGAGATCTTATTAGTCTATTTCTTATTTCAAAACTCCCCTTTCTTTTAGAGAACTAACATTAAAATTATATTCAATTTTCAAATCATCTTTGATCTACTTCTCTAATTCATCTTTTTTAGTTGTATCTAATTTATACATATACTATCATCTTCTACTTCCACACGTGAACTATTTGAGACCTTATTAGTCTATTTCATATTTCATAGCTCCCTTTTCTTTCAGAAAGCTACTACTAAAATCATATTCTATTTTCAAATTATTTTTGATCAACTTCTTCCCTAATTTGCCTTGTTTAATTATATCTAATCTAGACATTCACTTTCATTTCATACTTCCAAAAGACTTATATTTGAGGTCTTATTAGTCTATTTCATATTTCAAAACTCCATCTTCTTATATATAAAGCTAACATTAAATCATATTCTATTTCATATACAAACAAATTAGTATATGGACACATTGACAAGGCTTGTATATAGGGGTAATTGATGTTTAAGCTTGAACAATTAATTTGTGCTAAGTAGTAATGATGCTTAAGTTATTCTATCTAAATTTAATTCTACAAAAATTAAATGGAAATATAAAATTTAATTTTAAGGGTGATTGAAATACTCTATTCACATTGATGCTATGTTGAACCAATTTTATTAGCGAATCATATTCATAATGCAAACACAAACGTAATTAGATAGAGTTCTAGATTTGCTTAGATTAGTTTAGTAGATATGTAGATGGTATGTTTAGATAAAATGTGGGTTAATACTTTGATTTAGACAAAGATTATGTGTTAAATTTATCTAGTACTCATTTTACAATCATTTCATTCCTTAATAGGATATCTAATTGCAACATTCAATCAATCAATTTAGGTTATTTGTCTACAGTTCCACATCTTGCTTGATTTTCTATGACAAGATTTCCAACAATATTTTTTCATAGAAATAGCCCTACCATTTTCCTTGGATGAATATACACATCCTATTTCAAATCTCTCCTTTATACATGAGTAGGGAGGACATAGGTAGAATGTTTGTCTTTATAAATTCCAATTGTATTTGTTTGATATTTTCATTCTTTTACATGTATTTCTTACAAATCTTATGACCATTCAATTACATGGAACTATATCTCTTTGAGGCATTCTACCAACAACATACACCTTATCCGCTCTTCTACATTTTGTAAAAACATCTACAAAAACATATGCAAAGGTGATACTTGACAAAAAATCAACCTTCATCATGGATGTTTATACCTTGTTCTAAAGCTTCCCATTTTATTATTTGTAGGGAGGGCATTGACTAAGGTTGGTAAACCTAGCTTTACACATGTCACATAAATTTTCTTGAGATTTTTCAAATATTTTTCATCAAATCCTTTTTTAGTATATCTAAGAATCATTGCAATCATTGTAATCCATGAGATTACTTCTATTATATCATGACATGATCTTTATTGAAAAAATCATCAATTTGATTTCTAAGTATAAAATTTTCAAGTTTCCCATGTGGTAATGAATATTATTATTTCTTATGATAAAAAACATAATCATTTTTTTTTTCAGTAGTTGTAAAAATGTATGTGGAAGTAAGTTAGTTTATTAATAATACAAAAGATTAATTATAATTATAATTTTTAAAAGATTAGTATACTGGTATTTAAATAAGATAGTAGTGAAACATATAAATCAATTTTTTGATGTCTTGTAGAACATCCTTAAAAAAAATTTCTGTGCACATTCTCTAAAAACTCTTTCTGTGCAAATTCTCTAAGGGCCCATTTTGCTATGGGAATATGAATTAGAAATAGGCATCTATTGTTCTAGATTTTCTATTCTTGCATTGTTATTCTATATTCTCTATTCTTGATCCATTTGGTTCACCTAACCTTTGATGGGGAATATGTTTATCCTATGTTTGGTTGTACAAAACTGGAATTGGAATAAGATTATTTACTAAGTTATTTTTTGTTTTAATTTAGAATTTTGTCTCTTTTAGATTTTAGTGAACTCTTTAATTTTAATTTTTAAAAGATAATTTTTTAAATTCTTCATATCATGGAGTTAAGTTAGATTATCATGTTTTTATTTTAAATAGATAGAATCATGAACAATTATACAGAGTAAAATAGTCATGAAACTAGAGTAGAATTTTTTCATATTTTATATACATAATTAATCACCACAATTATAAATTAGTTACCATGATCGTGCAAAAAAGTTCTAAAAAATAATATAGTCAAATCATCATTAAAAATTTCTACCATTTTTATACAAAATCATAAAATAAGTTATAATATAAAATAGTTGCTCTGAATTTTAATTGCATTTACGCATATGCTCCCAATAGGTTAGTGCGATTAAAAAAAATTATCGCACACCACGCCTTTGAGAAACATGTTTTCACCATCTCAAACCTTGCACAATTTGCAATGATTACTTTCATGTGCTATATATTTAGCTATGGTAGATGTAGGTGGGACATCATCAACCTAACAAAAGAAATTATAGTCACTATCCCCCTACAACACAAAATCTAATTAGAGGTTGAGCTGTAATAATTTGTTCTTACATAAAATGTAAACATTAAAAAAATAGTAAAAACCTTTCGTCTATTTGGACAATCTAAGATTTACGGTTTGGAATACTCATTGTGTGTGAGGTCTTCACTACTATAAGGCCAACGCAACACTTGAACACATTGGAAAACAATCAAGAAATAAAATAAAATAAAAATAAATTTTAATTGGCAAGATGCTATAATTTTACATACATTCATTAAAATACCAAAACTAGTAGAGTGCAATGTTACTTTTCATTGTGTAAATACACTCATTGTCTGTACTAAATATTTTTATATGATCATGTTACTTTTCTTTGTGTAAGAAAATGTAAATTCAGATTTAAACAAGAAACAATAGTGCAAGAAGAATAAACTCAAAACACTAATATATGTTCTTTAATAATATGTTAATATCCATAGGAAATGCAGTGGAAAAATCTATATATCAATTATGTATTCATAGTTACGGCTATAGTATTGCTTCATATATTTATAATTAATCACATTATCCATAATGAATTTGAAGCCTCCTAAGTAGAAACTAAGAGACATCTGATAGAGGAAACAAATAAAGTAGTAATCAATGACTTCAGGCCTAACACTTTCATGAGTGCTTGCTCTTATGGGTCTCATATCTCTCACTTATGGCCTTAGACAACAAGTAATAGTAATTCATAATTATAAAATATACTTGATGTAATGTTAATGTACAAGATTCATAATTATCTTGGATCAAATTCTTTTGTAATTCACCTCGTTTAGTTGCATCTAAATACTATCATCTTCTACTTCTACATGAACTATTTGAGATCTTATTGGTCTATTTCATATTTCAAAACTCCCTTTTCATCTAGAAATCTAAAATTAAAATCATATTCTATTTTCAAATTATCTTTGATCAACTTCTTTCCTAACTCATGTTGTTTAGTTGTATCCAATTTAGATATAAACTATCACCTTTTACTTCCACATGAACTATTTGAGATCGTATTAGTCTATTTCATATTTCAAAACTAATTTTTCTTCTAAAAAGCTAAAATTAAAATGATATTCTATTTTCAAATTATCTTTGATCAACTTCTTCCCTTTTTCACCTTGTTTAGTTGTATCTAATTTAGACATATACTATTGTCTTCTACTTCTAAATGAACTATTTGAGATCTTATTAGTCTATTTCATATCTTAAAACTTCCTTTGTTTGTACAAAAACTAACATTGAAATCATATTCTATTTTCAAATTATCTTTGATCAACTTCTTCTCTAATTTAACTGGTTTAGTTGTATCTTATTTAGACATATACTACCATCTTTTACTTCCACATGTACTATTTGAGATTGTATGAGTATATTCATATTTCAAAACTCCTTTTGCTTCTAGAAAACTAACATTAAAATAATATTCTATTTGATATACAAATTTTTTTTTAGTATATGGACACATTGACAAGGCTTGCATATAATGGTACTTTGTGTTTGATCTTGAACAATTAATTTGTTATTAGTGATGTTGCTTGAGTTATTTGATCTAAATTTGACTATACAAACATTAAAGTAGAATTATTAAATCTTATTTCAAGGGTGATTGAAATACTCTATTCACATTGACACTTATGTTGAACCAATTTCATTAGGAAATCATATTCATGGTACAAGCACCAACGTAATTATATAGAGTTTTAGATTTGGGTAGATTAGTTTTAGTAGCTATTTAGATGGTATGTATAGACAAAATGTAGGTCAAGGCTTTCATGTAGACAATGATTCTTTGTGAAATTCATTTTGTAATCATTTCACTCCTTGACAAGACATCTGAATGCAACATTCTTTCAAACAGTTTAGGTTCTTTGTCTACAATTCCACATTTTGCATGATTTTCTACGACAATATTTCCAATAATATTTTATCATAGAAATATCTCTACTATTTTTCTTGGATGAATGTACACACCCTATTCCAATGCTCTCATTCACACATGAGTAGGGAGGACATAGGTAGAATGTTTGGCTTTATAAATTCCAATTGCATTTGTTTGAAATTTTCATTCTTTTAAATGTATTTCTTACAAATATTATGACTATTTGATTCCATGGAAGAATATCTCTTTGAGGCATTCTACCAACATCATCCAGTTTGTCTATTCTTCTATAGTTACATCTACAAAAATATATGGAAAGATGATACTAGATAAAAACATCCACCTTCATCATGCTTTATGGATGTTCATACCTTGTTCTAAAGCTTCCCATTTTATTACTTGTAGGGAGGGCATTGGCAAAGGTTGGTAAAACTCGCTTTACATGTCACATAAATTTACTTGAGACTTTTCAAATCTTTTTCAACAAATCCTTTTTCAATTTATTTGAGAATCATTGCAATCATTGAAATCCATAAAATTATTCCCTATTTTATATAGTGACATGATCTTAATTTTAAAAATCAAGTTGATTTCTAAATATAAATTTTTAAGTTTTCCATGGTAATGAATATTATTTTTTCTTATGATAAAAGACATAATTTTTTTAATAGTTGTAAAAATGTATGCGGAAGTAACTTAATTTATAAATCACAAAAAAAGATTAATTTTAATTTCAATTTTTTAATAGATTTGTAGACTAGTCATTTACAAAAGATAGTTGTGAAATCTATAAATCAATGTTTTGATGTGTTGTAGAGCTTCCTTAAAAACCCTTTCTGTGCACATTCTCTAAGGGCCCATTTGGAAGAAGGAATATGCATTTGTTATTCTAGATTCACTATTCTTGCATTTATTATTCTAGATTCACTATTCTTGATCTATTTGTTTCACCCAGAATTTGATGATCAATGTGTTTATGCTATGTTTGGTTGTGCAAAACTAGAATTGAAATATGATTATTTATCAAGCTATTCTTTTCTCTGATTTAATTTTACATTTAATATAGTTTTTTAATTCTAGGACATTGTTAGAAAATTCCAGGACATTGCTCTATTTTTGGTTTTGTTTCGAAATTCTAGGACATTTTTATTCTCTTTTGGATCTTGGGCCTCCTCAGAAATCTCATTCAGTTGAGGCTTTTCCATGAGTTCCTAGGTGTGGCCAGTGGCTTGACTGCCTCTTCAGAAGCTATTTTTTGCTTAAAAAATTTTAATCCTTCATTCAACATCCCAGTTACTTCAATAATGAACTCAATGTTAATGGTGAACTGTCTACCATAGAGGATAACCTTGTCTCCATCCCAAGCTTTGTAGAAGTTGTCCATCACATGAGGTTTCTAACCATGCAGTTTCTTAATGAAACTAGTCACCTTTCCTTTCTTGAGCTGATGCCACACTTCTTTCTTCTTTTTCAAGTAGTGGCACTTCTCAGGCTCCAATTTTTTCGCTTTCATACCCATATTCACAAAGAGAGTATCTTACAGAATGCTATGACTAAAAAAACATAGAGAGAAGTGCCAAGAAAAGATTTTTGTATTACTTCTTGAAGGCCCAAAAAAAACCCATAATTTGTGTGAGGTATTGACAGAGATGCAAGCACAAAAAATTTCCATTTAAAATAATAAATGGAAGCATTAATGATTTTATAAGTGGAGATCGTGGGTGTATCCAATATTGATTTTCCTTTCTCAAGACATGTTTCTCTCATAATTCCCTTTTGCAATTAATACATCATCCATGCTTAGTTGGTTAGTCCACATGACAATCTCGTTACTTTGAACTACCAAGTTGGCCATCCAATCCACTAGTGTGTTCATATCATCGTAGTTATGATAAATGAACACATTATGAAAAAAGTTGAGGTTTTCTTTGCTTCTACTAAGAAGGTCAAAAATATTCCAAGCAAGGTCTTGTTTATTGTTTAGGATATTGACAATATTCCTTGAGTCACCTTCTAGCCAGAGGTTCCTACATCGAGTATCCTTAGCCAGTTTGATCATGTAATGGGCCCTTGCCATCTTAGCTTTATGAATTGAAGTTATACCAAGGGGAATAGCCTGAGCCCTTATGATATTACAATGACAATCTCTTATGACTACTCCATAGCTAGACTTGGTAGGGTTCCCTTTCGAGGCCCTATCAAAATTAGCCTTAATCCAACCATGGGGGGGAGATAACCATATGACATTTTCCCTCAAATTGTTCTTAACTATGCAATTTTGACTAGGATGCTCCATGTTGAGATTAGTTGAGGGACCAAAATGAGATATAAAATTCTCCTTTATGTTTCTCATAATCTTTTTACCTATGATCCAGGAGGGGGTGATGATATGTTTGAAGATTCTATCATTCCTTTCTTTCCATAAGCCCCGAAAAAAATGGGGGAAAGAGTACTGCCAGAGGGAGCTAACAAGTTCACCTCTAAAAGGACTACACCATCTCAGAAAACTATCAACAAGATTCCATATCTTTCTTGCAAAGACAATGTGAATTGCTAATGATCATCCCTCTTTTTCTAAGATTGCTAATTGTGAGGATTTTATTTTGTAGAGCAATCGAAAAGAAAATCTCAATCTTTTGAGTTAAACCTTTGGTTCAAGATATAACCCAAGGGAGATCAATTCTCTTTTCAAAAAAAAGGGAGGAAACTTTAAAGTTACCACTTGGATAAAGAGCCTAGATGACCTTGTCTTAGGAATTGGGACTGGTACAAGTGGAGAGAAGAGAATTTTGGGTTTGATAAAGATAGATATTTAGAGTAGTGAGGTCCACCCATCTGTTGTTATTCCAATAATTACAAACTTTATCTTTGAAGTTGGATTTGTAATAATCAATGATAGGAAAATTATTGTAAAACAATTTCAGGGGAGAATCCAGTAACTAGCTATCCTCCTACAAAAAATACTTTTACCATCACCTAGCTTCCATTTATAACCTTTGGTCAGGATATTCTTTGAGACTTGGACAACTTTCCAAATGGAAGATACATTCTCTAAATGATCAGCAGATAGGTTCAAACTATTCAGAGTGGGATAGTGCTAAAGATATTTACACTTGGATAGATTTTACTCTAGTCTCTATCTTCATTGAAAACTCTCCATCCTTGTTTAGCCAAGAGGGCTTCGTTTATATCTTTGATAGGTCTAATACCTAGATCTCCAAGATTCTTGGGTTTGCAAATAGATTCCTAAGCAATAAGAGGAAGTCTTTTTTTTGTTCTCAATCCTAGAACATAAGAAGTTAGTTTGAATTCTCTCCATAGCATCACCATACTTAACTGACATTTTGAAGAGACTAAGAGCATAGATGGAGAGACTTTTGAGGTAGAATTTGAGAAGAACAATTTTCCATCTTGATTCACCAAAGTACCCTTCCAGCCCACAAGTGTTTTTTTGTGTTTGTTAATGAGCATCTCCCAGAAAAAGTTAGGTAGTTTGGAACAAAAGGGGAGGCCCACATATAATCTAGAGAGGGATGCAATACCGCAGCCCAAAATCTTAGAGATTTTATACTGTCTCTCTAGGGGAGTATTTACAAAGAAGAGGGAACTCTTCACCCAATTGATAAGTTGACCAGAGGCTTGAATGTAAAGATTTAGGGTATTCTTATAACTCCTAACTTCCATCATAGTGGCAAGTCCCATTAGGATTGTGTCATCCATAAACTATTCATGAGAACTAGCATTAGAGAAAGAAGTGGGACATAGACCATGGATACTTCGTTGAACATTGAGATGCTTAATGTATCTTTCTAGACAATTTGCCATAACAATAATTAATAAGATAGGAGAGATGCGACCCCCCTGCCTAAGTCCTCTTGTCAAAGTAAAGAAGTTAGAAGAAGAGCCATTGACTAGGACAACCAAGGAAGTTGTCAAAACAAGCTAAGAAATTAGATGGATGCATTTATTACCAAAACCAAATGACTTTAATATATTGGTTAAGAAACTCCAATCCACATGATCATAAGCCTTAGATAGATCAAACTTCATGAGGAACCCTTGGTTAAGAGAAGCTATCATAGAATGAATGTTTTCATGTGCAATAATTACCTAATCCATAATTATTCAACTTGGGACAAAGCCACTTTGTTTAGGGGAAATGATGTCCGGTAGAACATCAAGGATCCTCAGGGCAAGGACCTTGGAGATGATTTTGTAAATAGAGTTACAAAGACTAATAGGGCAGAAAGAATCCAATGAGTTAGCCCTAGCCTTCTTCAAAAAGAGAGCCAAAAAGGTGGAATTAATCTCTTTTAAGAGGCATTTGGCTCAAAAAAATTCCTTAACAACATCACACACATCTTTACCAACAACGTTCCATTGATTTTGGAACAAAACCATAGGGAAACTCTCAGGGCCTGGTGCTTTGTCACCTTTAAAGGAGAAGAGAACTTTATGAATTTTAGTAGTAGAGGGGATTACAACTAAAATAGAATTCTGATGGTCATAAATGATGGAAGGAATAATTTATAGCAAATGGCCTTGGCTAACATCACATAGATTTTGGTCCTTCGAGAGAAAGGATGAGAAGAAGCCCTTCATTTTGATAATTATATCATCCTCATTAGTGAACTCTTCTTGATCAATCTTGAGATTGATAATTCTATTAGCTACTCTATGCTTCAAGGTGGTGATGTGAAAGTATTTGGAATTACAATCCCATTCCTTAAGCCAGATAGCCCTAGATCTTTTCCTCGAGAATGATTCTTCATAGGAGATGACATTATGTAGTTTTGAAAGAGTTTCATTTTCCTCTTTGATGAGCTCATTCGAATATTTAGCAACTTGAATTTTCTCTTGGCTGATCTAAAGGTATTTTTGGAAAGCCTATTTGTTTTTAAAAATATCAGCAAAAGAAGACTTGTTCTAGACTTTAACTCTGTCTTTGACAATTCTAAGTTTTTTAGCAATTATGTATATGGTAGTTCCATCTACTTTTGTTTGCCACCAACTATGACTAACGTTGTTGAAATCCTTGTGTTGCATCCACATTTTCTCAAATTTGAAGGGAAAATGTGTTTTCTTGCCAATCGGATTAACAACAAAGATAAGGGGGAAATGGTTTGAAGTGATCTTGGAAATGGATGTTAGGGAACAATTCCAATCCCAAATCTAGTTATTTGAGGCCAACACTCTGTCAAGCCTTGCTTGAATGCAATTCTGACTAGTCCTTTTGTTAGACCAAGTAAACTCAATCCCTTTAAGGTCAAAGTCAATAAGACTTGCGTTATTAATAAAATCCAAAAGGTCCATTCTACCTTCCAGATTAGTAGTATTACCTTCCTTTTTCTCATGGTCATAAAGAGGAACACCAAAATCACCCATGAAGAGCCAATTATGTTTAAAAAGTTTATTCTTTAGTTCCTTTAGATTTGACCATAAAGACTTCCTAGCACTGGAAAAATTAGGAGCATAGATGTTGACTAAGATCCAATCATAATCAAGATTAATATGAAAGAACTTAACCATATCAAAAATTTATTCTCCATGAGAGTGGTACCAGTAATATAAGCTTGAATCCCAAAGAATAAGAGTGCCACCACAGGCACCTTCAACACTTCTAGCTACTAGACCACAATGCTTAAAAACTTAAAAGTTTTTTTTCCTTTTCTTTGGACATTTTGGTTTCTTGAGTAACAAGAATGTTAGGTTTGTGGTCTCTACCAAGATTTATAATAAATCCTATTTTATGAGGACCATTAAGTGCCCTCACATTTCAAGTAATGAACTTCATATCTTACCTTGGGGAAAATTGAAGGATGGTAGTTTGTTTACCATCCACTGTATCCTATAAGATCTCTTGAGCTTTGACATTAAATTGCCTTTCGTACCCCTTTTCTTGCAAGAACTGGATGCAACGATGAAGGATGAAAAACCAACATCTCTAGTTTTGCTTCTAGTAGCTTTAGTAGGAGTCAAAAATACGCCTCCAAAAATATTTGGATTGGCCTTCTTAGCTACATTAGTAGCCTTAGGATTTTTATGGCTAACATCAGTGGAAGATAGGGGTAGAATCAATAATGGCTAGGCAGAGAGATCCATAGATTCAGAGTCCGGCTTGAGGCAATGATTTTCAAAAGAAGAGGGAATACCCTCCATTTGGCAAGAGTCAAGGATGCTTGAAACACTGGAGGGAGCTCCAACCCAATATCCAAAACTGAATGATCAGTCCTTGCAATGAGAACATGCAAGAGAAAGATATCACCTAATGGTTCAATAGAGGTCTCTTTTCCTTTTGGTAGCTCCTCCACAGAGGGGGTCGGGGCACAAGAAACACCCTCTTACTTATCTGTAGGTTGAGAGAGCAACTCAAAGGACAAGGAGACTTCTAGATTTTCCAAATCTTGGGAAGCAATGCCTTCCAAAAGAGTGATTTTAGTACCCGTATTAACCAATGAAGAGAGAAGGTGTCAATCATCGAGAGAGGGGTCTAAAGAGGAGTTCTCAAGAACTGCGACCTTTGTTGAGACTTATTTGGTCTACAAACCATTTTTTCCTTTTTTTCCATTCTCTACTTCTTTTGATGGCCTTTAACCTTCCTAAAAGAAAGTTCATTTCCCAACTTGGGGGGTTGCTCTTATTTTTATATTTAGGACATGCTTTCACCTAATGACCCTCTTTTCTACAGATGAAACAAGCCCTAGGTATATCTTCAAATTCTAGGTCCTATGACCATGTGCTAAGTTTGGAGTCAATGTCTATCTTAGATTGGAGATTTTTCATTTGATTAACTTTGACACAAATGCAAGAATAAACCAACCTAGATTTAGAGACTATTAGATGATCAATCACAAGGGGCCCCCCAAAAGACTTTGCCAAACCTCTGAAAAATATCCTTGTTCCAGAGTGCCATTGGGAGACCCAAAAGTTTAACCCATCTTGGGGTTGAAAGAAAAAAGTTATCAAATAGGTTGATATTGGGTTCCCACTTCTACACAATAAGAGTGTGGTTACCCAGTTGGCATGGGTCCCCACATAGGACCATATCCCTATCCTCATGGCATGTGAAAGTAAAGGACAAGAACCCTTTTTGCATGGCTGTAACATCCACTTGACTACAAAATTGCCATTTTTCCCCACCAAAAGCCCGATGTTATTAATAGTTGGCCTAGGGCCCATGAGCTTACCCATCATGGAATGGTCAATAAGGGGATCATGGAAAAAAAAAAGAAATTCTCCTTTTTCCCAGCGTGAAGAGATCTTAACAGGAGGAAAAGAAGACTTACCTGATGAAATATTACCAAAGAGTGAAGCCCAATCTTTTCTTTGTTCAAGTATTTGATTCCTAAAGCTGACAAGTTCTGCTTCAGTAGGTCCAGTGGAGGGAAAAAGTGGTGCTCCCCCAAGGAGAAGGAGGACTCGCAAGACTCTTGAGGAGCTCCTAGAATCCATTTGATAATAGTTCTTGGGGAATTTATTATTTCCCAATATTCCAAACTGCCCATTTTCTACCTGTTCTAGTTGACAAAGATCATAATCCTTCTCTACCAAACATTCTATCGGTTGACCCTTCCTCTGATCATAGAGTAGATCCCCATGACTATTGTTGAGAAAATTTTTCACGCTCAGTTCGCCTAGACCACCCAGATCACCCATTAAAAAAAAGTTGTGGAACAATGTTGTTTACGAGAATGGCACAAGATTATACATGAGTCTAACTCCCAAGTGGTGGTGAACTTGCTTTATTTGTAGAAGCTTGATGATGTTAGTTAGCAGCTGGCCACTGCTATTAATAATACTCTTCTCTTTTGTTGCTCTCTTGAGTTCATTATGTTTATTTACATTCCTTATGAATAGAATAGAGCTACTGATTGTTCAGCCAAATGGGCTTCTAGTCACATTCCAGGCTAGAATATAATGTATAGGGGGTAGCTTCCTTTTGAGTTGTTTCAAGAATTTTATGAACTTATTGCTCAGGACAGAGCTCCTTGTTGTAATCCTTTCTATCTTGTTGCCCTGTTATAAAATTCTTCAAATTTTATAAGCCTCGCTCATTGCAGAATATATTCATCAGACTACAGCATGCTTTAAAAGACGCATTCGACGCAGTTGAGGAGATCAAATCTTTGGGTTTCAGCAACATATGCTCTTTGCTAATAAGTTTCGAGAGAAAGCCCATGTTAGACAAAATGGAAAGAACTTATTGAGGCCTCGTTGCTGGAACGAAAGTCACTCCAATCGATATGCTTGGAACCGCATTTCATTATGCCTTCAAGTGCGGAAAGTAATATCAGAATATTTTATTTTGATGAGCGGTTATGTGAAGGTAGAAAGAGCGCGACAACTTGGCGGGCACGATGAAGAAACAGATAAATTAGTTGAAGTTTAACCGCGGTAAAGGCCAGCAAGTGGGGCAAGATGCGGAGACAGTTTCAAGACGTGTGATCCACCTCCATCTCCATAACTTTGCCATTGTGAATTCACGCTGGTGGAGACGTAAAAATAATCCACATTTTCGCGGCCATTTCTAAATCGAATCCGCTCCATGATGAATTTGTTGCCACTATCATGACGGTTAGCAATTTCTACAAATAAACACACGCCAAATGCAGGATCCTTTAAGTCAGTTGAATTGGTGGAAAGAAAGGCCATGCCTGAGTACCGAAAAGACGTCATTTCAAACCGCTTTAAAAATAAAATCTGAACCGTCCTATACATCAAATATCTGAACCGGAATAGCAATTGTTTGTTATTCAAAACAGACAGCCATAGATTGGGTGCAAATTTTGTCTCAGGCTTTGCGAAGAAACACAATCGCCCTCAGATAGACCGCCATTGATGATCCCCCAGAGCTAATAAAATAATCTCGGTGGGAGAAGTGGAGACACTCTATTTTTGGACACTCCCTTTTTGGTGAGGGTTTTAAGTAATGATGAATCTGAAAGCAGAAAGAAGAACAGTAATGTGAATCGGGAATTGAGTGAGGTCTGGCATGTATGGTGCCATGCATTTTCATTTCTTGATTGGGTTGCGACGAAAAGCTTGTTCGCGCCATGGGGACTGCATTTAAATTGATGGGTACCATTTCTGAATGGAAGCCATGTGAATGTTAAAAGAAGAGAAACTGTCGCTCTACCAGTATACCTACTATTGAAGGTATTAGATCTCCTATTTGGACAGGACCCAATAGTTGCTATGGTGGGATACAAGTAGTAGGGGGCATCTTTATTTTCTCTGTAACTCGGCATATTTGAGAAAAGGATTGGAAATCAAACCATGAAGTACAAGTATCAGAGGCCGGATTATGCTCCTGTTTTAAGAAGTACGCTTCCAGATATTGGCGATACCATTTTGGGAAATGTTTGTCTTCAAGACTTCTGGTCATCTCTTGCGAATGAAGAAAAGACTCCATTAGCTGGAAAAATACTGGAAAGTGGTTTGGCCCAAGCAGGCGGGCATCCCATTTCCGTACAATGCCCAGAATTAGTGCTGGAGTGCATGAAGGCTTATCATCCCAGCACTAGAGAAGTTGTTTCGCCGAACAATGAAACAATTGTCCGCCTGGACCCTGCCTCTATTGCTATCATTTTTCGATTGCCTGCTAGGATGCAATATGCCAGCGTTAATCTAAGAACTGCCAAGGAATATTTTACTGCCAATCAAACTCAATGTTTAAATACTGTGGCAAGATCGTGGTTTTTCCAATCGAGAAGAGGCAAATCTCAATTAGGCAAATCCATTCACAGATCATCACTGAAAGAAGATGTGGCGGACATGGTAACTTTGTTGAGCAGGATCGTTGGTCTTCGGGATTCACACGAGTTTGAAGGTTGGATGTTTCTATTCATTAATATTGTCTGTGAAGGAAAACAATACATTGATTGGGCTGAAATTATCAGTGACTCACTGCACAGACAGCTCATGGGACTTCAGGAAAATGACTACTTTTATATGACTTCATACCTTTTCTACGCCATTGCAAGTACCAAAGGTTGGCCAGGACTTAACCGGCAGGGCATTTATGATGACACGACCATCATTTATAATTATCTTCCTCAAATTCAGTATGATAATAGCCTACACCATTTCAGAAGAGTGAATGACGCATTCACCATGCTAATTGTAAGGGAAATTCAGGGGAACATTGGGCTCAGGATTTCACCAGAAGCAGCAATGAAAGTGCAAAAATATGGAAGTGTTTTTATACAATTTCCGAAGTTTACTTATATCCGGCTGGCTGCCTATGATGGATGTCCGTTGATGTTACCTAGGTTTGTTGATGATAAACTAGTATTAATTGAAATGTGCAGGCAAATTAATCAAATCAACAAACTTTGCAGGAACAGGAGGACAGATGAAATAACTTTCCCTATCGGCATCAGATATTATAGTTGCGACACCGCATCAGATGCCAGGAACATTGAAAGATCTATCGCCACGATAAATTTGCATCCTTACACGATGCGTTTCCCTTATGATAGTAAGGGCTATGCTGTGAATGAATTGAAGTTAAATCCCAGTCTCGGTCACTTCCCGGCTCTAGAAGACTTTTGGGAGGATTGCGAAAATGACTTCGAAGTCAGGAAGAGGGATTGGATGCGGCTTACAGTATGGAAGGTAATAAACTTTAAGTTAGACATTGATGTAACAGGCATAGATGATGATGAGGTTTCTTTGGTTGATCCTTATTATTACGAGAAAATTGAATTACTAGAGCTCCCTCCTATTGATTGGTCAATTCCTGAATTGAAAAGTTTGAAAGAGAGGTCTTCCTATGTTCTTAGAAGAACAAGAGACTGGATCAGTAAAGTCAGAATCGAAAAAGCAACTGGTGAATCTCAAAATAAAGAGGGGAGAAATAATATAGGGGAATCGTCTCGAATGGCGATAGAGGCCACTTCTAGTGAGAAGATACGACAACTAGATATAGATGCTCAAGATCAAGAAGAAAATTTGAATCAGCCAGATAAGTTTACAGTACAAAGGAAAAGGACAAAAATGAAAGGTAGAAGAAATGAGAAATACCAAAGAACCCCTCAAATTGCTGAATCACATGTTCCGGTTACATCCCCTCGTGATGTAGCGATTCCTCACTTGAGTCTTCTTCCTCCTGATGCGCCCATAATAGACATTACACAGTTGGATGACCCGTTATCTAATTCGGAGGACTTAATAATGGTTGCTGAAAATGTAACAGGTGCCGAACAAATTTCAAAGGTTACACATTCATGGTTCTAGGATAGTCTTCAGAAGAGGAAGAATGTTGTTCAGTTGGTTCCGCCTCCGTTTGATATGGTCTCTAGCATTCTTCAGAAGCCTCCTAAGGCGAAAAAGACCAAAGTGATGTCCAGGTTAGCTATTGATAAAACTTCAGGCAATCTGTATGTAGAATTAGCCAAGCCTATAGTTGAAAAGAATGTTGATGAAGCATCTGAATCAGATTTCATTCTAGAAAACGTTGACCTTGGTCCTTCTAATGCGGAAAGAGAGTTTCAAAATTTTGAATTGATTGCCACTCAGATGTTGCAAAGGGCGAAGAAAGAGAGAAGAGCCAAAGAGCAACTCAAAGAACAACTTCAAATGATGGTAGCTTATGTTAATTCAATCGGCAACCCTTCTAATACCCAAGTCATGGCCACCCCGCCAGTTCCAACAAGACTTGATGGTATTTTAGATCATACTATTGTTCAAAGAATTGACCAACAAAAGTCATATAGTTTAATGATCGAGGCTTGGATAAACAGGATGATAGAAGATGCTTCAAAACTTATAACTGGAGTAAAGGAGATATGTGGGAAAGCCATCACGCAGGTACAGGAAATTTCTAAGGAGCTGGAAAATAGCAAAGAACATAAATCCAATTGGCAAAAAGTAGCCGATGAATTAAAGGAAATAGCCAAGTTGGATACGGGCACCCTACTCCTTGAGAAAATTATTGCTGATCCGAGTGACAACCAAATACGTATCTGGAGTAAAAGTGTTGGTTGGAAGATGATAAACATCAACAAAGGGATCACTGAGTTCGAAAAGTTAATAACCTCTTTGGAGCAGTTGAAAGCAAAAAGTACAGATGAATTAATCTCTACTATCACAGGTGGGATGCCAGTAAGTGATCTTCAGCATGTTGATTGTCAGTTTCTCCTTGATTCATTCAGCGTTCAGATTCATTCAGAAATAGAGAACCGTGTGTCAGATGCTGAAACTATGATGAAGCTTAGCCTAGTTGCAGTCACGTTGGGAGATTATAACATTTCAGCCTACCGGCAGGAGTTAGAAGAAATCCAAGATAGATATCTCACAGCCAAACTCAAGATGGAAAACGTGTTCATTCCGAACTATGAATCAATGATACTCGTCCAAGATGCTTACAGGGCTTTCCGAGACAGATCAATTGTGTCCTGATAGATAGGGCTAATAGCTAGAAGAATTAGTGATTGTATATGTAAACGTTTTCAGGAATTCTAGCTAAAGTTTTGTTTTTGCAAGTTTCCTTGTATAGGTTAATTTTCTTAAGGCTAATTAACCTTCCAAATTTTGTGTTTCGGAGGTGGTTATTAACCTCAGAGAGGTAGTTATTAACCTCTATGTCTATATAAGGACACCGTTTGGCTTGTAAAGGGACTTTTTGGTTGGAAAAATAAGGGAACACTATGCTGAAATTTTGATCTAGAGATAAATTTTGGAAAGTATGTACACTTTTTATCTTTGAATTGAAAAATCTCTATTGCTTTCTTGGTGCAAGAAAAAGAAACGAGACGTGCGTTGGGTTTCTTATTTTAAAATCCAAATTGTTATACGTTTTTGGTAGACATTCTCATGGTGCTATGCGAGTGTTTACAAATGATAATGAATATGCTTAATAACATTGGTTGCTTTCAAGTGTAGTTCTCGGACACCACCGTTATCGATCTTGTTAACCACAGAGGGTTGTGAGGGCGTGTAGTGCATTCGTCTTCCATGACTCTCCCCTTGAAATTTGAAGTTTGAATTCTTTATTTGAAAATCTATTAAAAATTATATCATACGAGGGAGCTGCCCCTCAAAACGCAGAGGAAGGCCGGATATCAAGGGCCTATCCAACTGTTGTGAACGGTTTGCCACACACACTCCGTTGGGCAATTCTACTGTGACAAATCTGTTTACCAACATATCTTAATAAATATTTACCCCTCATTTTCCAAAAAAGATAAGTATGCCACTTACTAGATACCTACAACATTAAATATTCTTTTGTGAGTTTTCAACAAAATTGTGATAAATCAAAGTAAATAGAACATACAGAAAGAGGGAATCTATTCAAATTGCAATTTTGATTTCTATCTTAAGGGTTCCATTTAGTCACCAATGGTTTTCTAAAGAGAATCTATTCAAATTGCAATTTTGATTTTTATCTCAAGGATTCCTTTTTGTCACTAATGGTCTTCTTCAAAGACTCAACCTTATTTTATTTAAATACATTATTAACAATAACCAAAATCCAATCGGAACTGTCAATGCAAGGACCAAAATGCACTTTTATTAATTAATTTAAAAATTATGTATAAAAGTTTTATGAACTTTAATTTTAAAAAAATATAAACAAATTGATTATGCAGGTGCATTTTTGCCCCTCCATAGCCATAACCCAATCACAGGACTTGACCTTCATTAGGGCTTACATCAAGGCCTTCATCAGCAAAAGCTAAAACCTAATAAAAGAGATGGATGATAAAAAATCAAGGTATAACTCTGTTAGTTATCATTTCCCTCGATATAATCTCTTTACAGCTAAAAATGGTTTTACAGTTTGACCACTTTAATAAATGTCAATTTGGAAAGTTCCATTATTTCACGAATAAACCTATTCAGATTGAGAAATGAAGAACCTCCTTCCCCAACCACTTTGAAAGCCGCCTCTTTCAAATCAATGCCCCTTTTTCTTAGCTCCTCTACTTTGAGACCCTCCATTAGTCCCCTCACCCCTCACTCAATCTCCTCCCTTGTGACCACCAGATTTTCATCAACATCCATTATCTCAAAATCCATGCCAATCTTCCACACTTCCTTGCAAAAATGGCGGTCCAGAAACTAATCAAAGAAATGGGGCCATCTGAGCATGGGAACTCCTATACTCATGTCTCCAAATGAGAGTTTCATCCACTGTGTGTAACAAACCCTCCTATGAAAGGGTGAGACGAAATCTTCACCTGAGGCATCCATTTCACAATCAGTCCCCGATCTTTCATCCTCTCTTCAAAACCCTTTGGGAGAATCACATCCATGTCCATCCAGAACACCCACAGAAAAGGGTTCTCGCTCTTCTCTAGCCCTAGTGACAACTCTTCCTGCTGCTCGTTTGATGTGACTGCAATGCTTCCGAACAACACAAAAATGATGGTATTGGGCAATTGGGAATCAAGTCAGTTGAGACAACTCTCATCCTGCTCCAAAAGACTTGATTGCTTGCTCAAATATTTTTCTTCCAAGAAATTCGGAAGAAAGACAGGCCCCACTACCAAAAAAGGTCAGTCGTTACATGAGAGAGCGTTTACTATGTGAAGAGTTCAAGCTCATCGAAGGTGTTGATGAGCGCATAGCCTGCCTTACTTTGAAATTGGGACTCACGAAGAAACTAGTAGAATTGAACGTCGGATGTATCGGTAGTCCGATAGGAGGAATAGAGATCACTTGGCAACAGAGGCGGTAGATTACTGCGCAAGCAAGCGATCATCTTGTCTTCCCTCTTCATATGCTCCAATATAATTATAAATCCTTTGTTATTACTAACACTTTCTTACAATCAAAACAAAACTTGAGGAATACTTACTTCCATAGATTTTGTACCTTTGACAGGAATATGTCCGAGGGAGAAAAGGAGGTTGGAGTAGCATTGAGCGATAGAGGAGGTGGCGCACATTCGCCAAAAGATCACTTGGGTCAATCCCATGTTGATGGCGACTTAATAAGTGTAAGACGTGAAAGATTCTGCAATAATGCAAGTGATGGGAAGAGCTCCTTCAGCTAAGCCACAACGCAGATGATGTTCCAAGGTTGGGCCAAGGTTTTCTATTGCAATTATGTACTCCCCAAGATTTGCGAGACGACTGTGATCCGTCGATAACCCATCTGGAATGGTGAGAAACATAAAATTTTGATCATCATTATCTATAATAGCTCCTTTCAAGGTGTGGTTGTGATTCCACTCAGTGTTGATGAAGGTGATGAAAACCCCTCGTGAAGAGAGGAGGTGGGAAAAATTAATAAGAGGATTGGTGGTGCCTTGCGTAGGGTAAGGTACCACCACTACGTGCAGGCCGTTCATCGTCATGCTGGCTTTGTAAATTGCTTAGAATGAAAGGAGTACTCCAACTTTCATGTATGAACACAGGGAATTGTAGAATGTTGGGTTGAAATGGTAATGTGAAGAATACGAAAACAATCACAAAAATCTACTCCTATTGGATCATTCAAAATGGGCGATCAGGTAGGCAGCTTCATATTTAATTAAATAATCTACCGACCCTTTTAAAGAATTTAAGCAAGCTACACATTGCTAAAATATGGTCAATTCTTTAAAATACTCTAATATGAATTGGATCAGATTTGGGTAAAGGCAATCTGAAGAAGCAGAAGTCCAAATATTTTAAGTTGTTTCTTCAGAAATTATAAGGAAACTCCGCATCATAAACAAATGACTATATTGTATGTTGAAGGATTTTTCTTATATGAAGAAGTTTTTTAAATTGAAAGATTGATAGAATGATTACCATCACATCTATTTATTTTTATTTTTATTAGTCTCTATTGTCCATAGACGGGGACTAATGTTTTCACTTCATTTTTCTATTAATTTTTGCTTCGAGAATCGTGCAAGACACTAAAATGATGCCATTAAAATCTACTTCTTACTCATTTCAATTTGTTTCTATTTTCCTCCTAATTTTACTTGCATTTCTATTGGCTCACAACTATTTTCTAGGCTTTCTTTTAATTTTGTTCACATAAAAATCAATTTTTTGGCAGCATACATTCCAACATTGTAGTCTACAATAGGGTTCTCTTGCTCCCTCTATAATAAATAAGAACCTAAAGGATGTGGCTGTGTGCTAAAATGTTGACACACTTCTTTGAGTCATTATATCCAAGATTGCTCAAGAATGAGGTCTCAAATGACAACTCATAGCTCTATATTCATAGAGTGCAAGGGTTTGTAATGGAGACCCCTAGTTTGACCTAGTTTGTGCCCATGCAAGTACACCATAAAATGAGATATTCAAGGATCAAAATATGAATGCAAATGAAGATGCAAGCTAATTTAAATGATAACAATACAAAGCAATGCAAGAAAGGAAATCTAATCTATGAAAAGAAATAACAATTATGCAATATTAATCTATGAAAAAAAATCTAATTGTAATATAATATGAAAATGCAAGGATGAAACCTGATGATGGAAGCCATGGATGCAAGAGAGGATAAGACAAGAAGAGAGAAGTTGCAATGAAGCTCTAATGTCGAATTCCTAAGGCTCAAACCGTAATGCTCAAACTCCTCCAAAATCGCTCTCCAAACCTGTAGCATAACAATGAAAGCTTCCTCTATATTTCTCTCCCTCTCTCTCTATATTTATCTATATCTTTCTCTATATCTCTCTCTCTATATCTCTATATATTTCTCTATATGAAAATGAGGAGAGGGCTCCTAATAAAGGAAAATGTGCAAGTGGGAGGCTTCTCACAACCAATGTGATATAATAGAGTTTGACCCATGCGAGACAAACTACCACCAATGAGAAAAGTGAAGTGTTTGAGAAGAAAGTGGAAAGATGAAAAAAATAATCTCACTTAGAGATATGTGCATTCAAGTGTAGAGAAGAAAAAAAAGATTTAATTATTTTTATTTAATTTATTTTCTTTTTCATCACAAAGAGATATTTAAGTGGGGATTTATTTATTTAATTAAAAGAGGAATTTTCTTTTAATTAAAAGGGGATTTTATTTAATTTTAATTAAAAGAGAAGTTTTCTTTTAATTAAATAAGACTTAGAATAAGATGATCAAACCTTAGGAAATATTAAAATAATTAAATTGATTATAATTTGATCAAGAAAAATAATTTGAATTGATTTAATAAAATATTACAATGCATTGAAATTAATAAATTGAAGAATGAAAATTGATAAATTGAATAACGGGGGCCCATAGTCTAGGCAATCATTTTATGGTGCATACATTTGCTCCTCTTTGACTAATGTGTGATCATTTCAAGAACACATATAGTCAAAGAATGTAGTTGAAGTGTGAGGTTGATTTGGGATCACAAGACAACATAGATGTGTGGTCAACTTAGGAATACATCAGGACAAAGAATACAAATTTTGATTACATTTTTGTCTTGACAAAGACAAGGTTATCCCAGGTGGAACAAATATTGATAATGTTGAATCAAGGATTGTAGTTTGATAGGTACTACCCCCTTATGATTGAAATTGAAATGAAATAGAGGAGAAACAACAAATTGATAAATTTGATCAAATAAAACTAAAGATAAAGTTCTTTATGTACGATGAAAAATATAAGGATCACAAAACCAAGGTAGATCAAAAAGCATGAAATATTATGCTCCAAAGTTTAATTAGAAGAAAAGAAGTGGGGTAAAAGCAAATGGAAGATAGAAGTTTGGAAGTGGTGGAAAGAAATGAAAAGAAGAAAGAGAATTTTCCTCAAGAAAGAGAATGCCTCAACATCAATCAACTGTTTAAGAGAGAAAATTTCAATTGAGATTAAAAAAGAAGATAAGAAAATGAAGATCAACCATGACCACATTTGATTAAAAGTTCACAATAAAGATGAAGGAAAACTCTCTCAAACTCATAATGCAACCTAAAAATGCAAATTAACATGAAGTTTAATAATGCAAGCTACATGAAAATGTAAAGGTGTACTTGCAATAGAGAAACTATAACATAGGATTTTGTGTTCATCATTCATTAGAGAATGTTAAAGAACTTATTTTCATCATTGGACCATTATTAATGAATATCAGAAAATCACACAATCATCACTAGTTACAAGCATAACTATTAAGATATGAATGTGATTTATCTCATATTAGAATGTAGAAAGATTTTAACATAAGCATCAAAGACATAAAGGTCAAGATGACTTCAATGTTAGCTTACCAAATTTAATGTAGCAAAACCATGCTCACATCAAGGCATAGATGTTGGAATGACCATAAGAATAGTTGTGCAAAAAAACAACATTCAAGGATGATGCCTCAAATCTCTTAAGTGTTTCAAGGGGACAACATGAGACACTTTAGAGTTTCAAGACCACACCCACAAGTAGAAAGAAAATAAAAACATGCCCATACCCCAAGTCCTTTAGTCCATGACATCCTCAAGAGATTTATTAGAGAGGGAAAACTCAACAAAAAATCTATAATAGTCAGCATACAAAGAAAAGATCAAGACGTAGCTCAAGTATTGAGTGTTGTGTCTAAAATTTTAAGTGGGTTAACTAATACTATGTTTTGAGGATAAGGATCAAATGCTTGCAAGTAGGTAAGATCACATGAAAAAATTAGGTAAGACCAAACCAAGAAGTGTTGAAAAATACTTGATGTTAGGGGGAAGTGTTGAAAAACATTATTTGCAAGAGTTGCCAAAGAAATGCCAATGCAACAAAGAGACCCTAGATAAAGCAAAAGACCACCTATGCCCCCTAGACCTAGACCAGGATCAACTCCAAAACCAGAAATACCAAAAGCACATATGAAGTGAAATAGATTAAACTCAAAGAAAAAAGTGATATGCTGATAGACATAAGTACAAGGGTATCAAGCAACACTTGTTTCTAGGTTTTCACCACTTGGCAAGATTTTTTTAAAAATAATTTTTTATTTTTTAGGACTTTTTATAATGTTTTTGTATTTTAAGATATTTGATTTATATTGTTTTATTTTTTGATACATCAAAGATCCTATTGCTAGGGTTTCACTAAAATGATCATATTTTCAGGACATTTTATGCTTTTAAAGATTTTTTTCAGCATCATATATGATTTTCCTTTTCTATAGACTTTTAGAATGACTTAAAGATTATTCGCTCTCAAGAAAGATCCCATCATTTTGTTCCAATGTTTAGCAAGATGTAGGACATGATGGAGCAACAAGCTAGTGGATATGATGGATAAGCAAGGAGTTATGAAGCAAGTGAAAGTGATCCTCAAGGACCGATTCCTCAAGAATGCCCAAGCTAGGGAAAGATAACCATATAAAGCATGTGTTGGACCAGAAAAGAAAGCCATGAAAGGAGATAGCATGTGGGATAAGTAGTTGAAACTAAAAGTGAGAAGCATGAAAGCATGTAGTCCAAAAGAGTAGGCATGTCAAGAGGCCTAAGAACCACATTTTTCATTGTGTGATCAAGACCAAGGGATCAAATGGATAGAGCAATAAGAATGAAGCTACATATGAAGGCTATGAGTGAACAATAAAGCTTAATAGGGAATTTGATGGTTAAAATAGAAAATAGAAAATACACAAGGATAGCTCAACATTGTCAAGATCTAAGAGGAAATATGAGATAGATGGATTATGCAAGAATTATGCATGATGCTTGTTTGCTAGGTTTTCATCATGGCACTTATCCAAGGCACCACAAGATGTGGTTTTCACCATAGGATGAATTTATTTCTCTTTACTCTTTCTACCAAGATGCCACAAGAAGTGGTTTTCACGAAGGTACATTTTTTTTATTTTTTATTTTTGTTTATTTTTTCCTTTTTGAATTTTTAGAAAGAGCTCAAGTTGTTTCAATTTATATAGTGCTCCTATAGGAAGGATAAGTTATGATAAGCCAAGACCATAGAAAGGTATGTTCAAAGATGCTAATAGGGTGATGGAAAGGAGATGGTAGATAATGTATATGAAGGACAAGGTTTTATGCTTTGGAAAGATAGAAGAAAACATTGCATATGAGTAGGTGAGAAAGTAGGCAAGATCAACATTGACACACAACTTGAAGGGTTATGAAATGATGGAGTAATCATGGAGGAAATAGCTTGAGGTTTAGATGGATGAGGAAGTAAGAGACTCTTGGAAGGAGATGGAGTGGAATCCTTTGGAAGCTTCTTAGGAAGATTTTTGGAAGAAGATGGAGTGCAAGCCTTTGGAAGCTTGAATGTTATCTTTTAAGTATTTTCAATATTCAAGTCTTTTAAACGAAACTTGGGAATTCATATAGCTTTAGATTTTTCTTTTCCTTTGGATTCTTTAGAATGCATTTCTTCAATGATAGATTTAGGAATCCATATCTTCTTTGATTTATCTCTTTGGGTAGTAGATCTTTGTGGTCTCTTGAATAATTGTTCTTTCTTTGCATTCACATGTAGATTAGATGGGACATAGTGATATTCATTTTTCAATGGATTCTTATGTTGTTATTAAATTGATCATCCAAATTGCTTCCAAAAGACTTGGGATTTTTTGATGAAGAAGAATTATATGAGTGGTTCATATAGATAGATGAATGAGAATTCATCAAGGATGAGTGTCTTTGTTGATCTCGAGGTATGATAGGAGATCTAGGAGATGAGATAGGAGTGAAAGTAGGAGATGGAGGAACATAAGGTCCCAATATAGATGAAAGGTTTGAAGGCTTTAGCTTTGACAAATAAGGACCAAGGATAGATTTAGGAGATGCGAAGGGATAGTGAATAGGAATATTAGCATATTTAGAGTGAGCAATTTTACCAAGGCCATTAATAGACTAATGAGTATCTTTAATAGGAGAAACACCAAATTGATAGGGGTATTTGAAGATTGAGTGTAGTTTGAAGTGAATATGGAGAAGTGGAAAAAGAAGGGATTCTTTGATCTTGACAAGTTTCTTTAGATAAAATAGGCATAGAACTTTCTTCACAATTTTCATAAAGCTCAAGGGAAATAGTGGAAGTAGTGTATTCATAATACTTAGGAGGTGGATAATACATAAGATATGGAGGGGTGACATCTTGAAGGAGATGAAGGGGTGCTTGATCTTGATCTTTCTTGACATTTTTATTTTTATCTTTTTTAGAGTCCTCTTGACATGGAGCCAATTCTAAGGACAAGGGAGTACATGAGGTTTTCATGATAGGATCTTGAAGGGGTAATGAAGGACTAGCTAAAGTGGACATAATAGACATAACGTTGCATGAAGGTTGAGGATCTTCAGTCTTAGAATCATGAAAATGGTTTTTTGCCAAGTGTAGATTAGCTTGAGTTCTTTTAAGAAGTAGCCCTTGAGGATAACTATAGAAAATTGGATGAAAAGAATTAGGACCTTTTTTTGATGGAATAATGTTGGATAGCTTTAAATTTTTGGGAGATGTATAAGTATTGGAAGAAATGGAGGTATCAAGGAAACCATCACTAGACATAGGTTCATCAAAATGATCTTGCTCAAGAGAAGAATCTTCATTACACAGGTCTTTAGGAATTTCAACATCAATGATTTTGTCATCAATAAGATCTTGAATTGTACATTTCAATTCAATACAATCTTCATTTTTATGAACTTTTTTTCTATGGTAACCACAATAGTGATCATATCTCCACCAATAAGGTTTTACCTAAGGTGTAGAATATTTGTATGGTAAAGTAATGATCTTTTTTGCAACTAAGGTCTCAAGCACCATGTCATATGAGATCCCAAAGGAGTAAAAGTTCTCTCAAATGTATGTCTAGGACCTTTTTTTTTATTCTTATCTCGGTCAAAGATAGGTCCATTTTGAAATATTGGCATATTCTCAAAGAAGTTATTACTTGCTTTCTCTCTCAAAAGGTCTTTGGATCTAGAATATGAAGACAATTGATGTCTTGGAGTAGAAGATGTAGACCTTAAAGAATATGATTCACATTTATGAAAAAGTATTAAGGAAGATTCATGTAATGAGGCAATCTCTTTTTCTAGTACTTTCTTCATTTCTATCACGTGTTTAGGGAGACTAGCACATAAGTCTTGATACTTTTTAATGACTAAGGTGAACTCTATCATGTGTCTAGGGAGACTAATAGGTAAGTCTAGATACTTTTTAATGGTAGAGGAGAGCTCATGATCGTCTAGACTTGATTGAGTTTTGGTAGCACAGGGTTTGAAGCCCATAGTGGTTTTGAAAGCATATAAAAGGAAATACTCCTTAAGACTCAATTTGATGGATGTGTCCCCTTTTGTTTAAAGTGGGGAAGGTTCTAAAAATTCAAGCACATCAAACACACCAACAACCTATTCAAGTTTCTATAAGAATGCACAAGCTCAACTAGGGGATGTCCTCAATATACGCAAGGTATGCGAGGCCCAAATCTATAAATGAAAGAGAATACTACGAAACAGCCGAGAGGAAATGGTAACCCAATTTCCACCTCACTTCCAAAAATTATAAATTTCTTTGGGGCTTAGACAAGATTGAAAATATTACTTCTTCCAAGAGGCCTATCTTTAGATTCAAGCCACACTATCTATACTCTGTCAGAACATGGGAGTTGAGGTTGTCCCCTAGAGTGATCACTTCTCTAGGTAAGGCCCCTAAAAAACAAAAATCAAGACCCCTTGTTTAGGTTCCCCTCAAACACCTTAACAAGGATGAAAGAATAAAACAACAATAAAAAAATCTTGGGGATTAAAAGACAAAAGGGGTTTTTATTATTATTTTAAGCTCAAATCCAAATGTGCATGATTCATTTAAAGCCCCTTTTTCAATGTTGGGAAGACACACCAAAAATTTGACAAAAGAAAGAAAGTTATTTTACAATGAGAAAGAACACAATGATAACTTTCTATAATTTAAATTAGAGGGCTTGGAATCTGTGCACCTTGATTTCATGCTTTCCAAAATTTTTTCCATTTTTTGCTCTTTAGACCTCCACATTACCTTCACAAACTTCAATAAAATGCATGAAATCATGAAGAAATAGGAAAATTCACATGAAAATATATTAAACTATTTGATTCCATGAAAAATGACAACTCTTATCATGCATTGAACTTTGTGCAAATAAAGTGCAAGTTAATCATGATTTTTAACCTAGTCAACAAGATTGGAGCTATATGCCATGAATTTGGACCCAAAACCCTAAATACAGAAAAGAAACCCCTATTCAAAAATATAAAAATTTCAAAAAATGTTAGATTTTTATAAAAATATTATCAATTGTGCCCTAGGAATCTATTTTGTCAAAACAAACACATTTTTGTAAATCGAGTGTTTGAGCCCTCATATGAGCTCTAAACTCAACACACAAAGAACTAGACCTATTTAGAATTAAGAGACCTTTCCAAAAATATAAAATTTTCTAAAAAATTCTCTAATTTGTGCCCAAAAATGATTTTTCATTAAAAAATAAGGAAAAAATTATAAAAAATATGAATTACCTTGGAAAAATTTGAAATTTTAACTAAATTAACCAAATCTTCTCCACACCTCACTCGCTTGAACTCTCTAGGGTATTAGACTCTAATACACATCTTTTTACTATTTTCCATCATTTCACCAAGTTTTGCAACCATCTAATAGGTTTTGTGCTTCCTTCTAAGCCAAAACTGCAAGTTGCTCTAGGAGGCCTAATAGGGGCTCTTTCCTAGTAGCCCTATCCAACCAATTTGTTCACCAAACTCCCAAAAATTCCAAATAACTCACCAAAAAAAAAATACAATCTCTAATAACATATGAAAACCAAAAAAACTCCATAAGATGGGTTTTGAGTCGACTCTCCTCACCTCTGAACTCTCGAGCCTTAGTTTAGGACTAAATAGGGTTAATACCATTATTTGGGCTAATAGACCATCAACACTAAAATCCACATTAGAAATACCTCCATCAACACTTAAGGAATCCTTCCACCTTATCATCTTCCAAACCTCAAGCACCCATGGCGTTCCTTATGCCTTCTACAACATGATCTCATACTGTCTGCGCGCTAAGCACATGAATATGCTTAGCTGACATGCTCTCAGAATACTCCAAGCAGGTGGGTGGTGGTAAATTAAGAAGAAAAAAATAATCTCCATTCTATACCCCTTCTATACAACAGAAACTAGGGCTTTTCACTATGGGGATTAGGAAGGAGACTCCATTTCAATTAAAACCCTAAGCACAGATTAGGGTAACCGATAGACACAAATAAAATTAAATCAACTACCAACTAATATTTATAATGGAAAAACTCCTATTTGTTGCAAGATCATTGAAGGAAAGGTTGGCCATAAAAGTTTCACCATAAACACATGTACATACGATAATATTGCAAGGAGATGTCAAAATTATACTTGTTGTTTGTACATCTTTTTCCCACCAAAATTTTCTTTATTGATTCAAAATCCATACATACCAACTCCAACCCTTTCCTAGGTTGAAGAACATTTATTTATAGGCCCAGCCTCTTGACCTTACATATTCATTCCTTCACGCTCAATCAAAATAGATGTCTGACTATTAACCTTCCAAATTTGCAAGAAAAGTTGCTTAGCAACATTTTTTATTGCATGACAACTTTTTGTTAATTTTTGCAACTTTTCACTATTTCCAAACAAATGTCTCCAAATGCCTATAAAAAATTTATAAATCAAACAAGAATACTAAAAAAAATTAAAATTTAAGATTTTTGGTCAACTCATAGCATTGACCAATGTTGACTAGCCTCTAACTTGCCCATAGGCCTGATTACAATATGCATGAAATTTGCCTAAATGCATTCTAGGAATGCTTGAGATTGACTTATTACCTTGTGTGAACTTGGACACTTATTAAACACCTAATCTATCCAAAATTGATGTTTGACCACCTTGTTTAGGACCTTGGGCCACTGCACCATAATCCCACAGTTTGAAAAAATCAAGTCCCTTGAGTTGCTAGGTGCTGAAGAGTGGTGCCATGGTTCACAATATCTTCCTCTATCATCTAGATTTCTTCCACCTCAGGTAAGCCTTGCCACTTCACTAGGTACTCCTTGTAGGTTTTGTTTCTTGTCTTCTTGACTAACTTAGTGTCCAATATGCATTCTAACTACAATGGCTTGTGGGGTGGTAAGTCCTTCATCCATTCTACTTCAGAATTTTCACTGTTATTGCTATTGGGACTCATGCTATTGTTATCCCCTTTGTACAATGTGATGTTTTCTACATTGAAAATAGGTGATATACCTATCCCTTTTGGTAGTTCTAGTTTGTATGCATTATTTCCATATTTATGCAAAATATTGCAAGGAGCAATCATTTTCATTTGTAGTTTGTTGCCTGGACCTTTAGGTAACTTGTCTTTGTTTAGAAATGCCATCAGTAGGTCACCAATTTTGAAATGAATCTCTTTCTTCCTCTGATCTACCCTATCTTTATACTTGGTTACTGAATTTTCCAAGTAATTCTTCAGTTGATCATGGACTGACTTCATAAGTTCTACAAGTGTCTCCCTTGTGGCACTTCTTGATTTCATCTCTTGTAAATCCCTTAGTTACATGGGTCCCCTTGGATGAAACCCATATACTACCTCAAAAGGTGTCCTACCTATTGACCTTTAACAGAGTTATTATATGCATATTCAACCTAACTAATTACTTGATCCCAAACCATACCATGTTGTTTTATTAGGCACCTAAGTAGATTTACTAAAGACCTATTCACTACCTTAGTTTTTCCATCACTTTGAGGGTAGTAGGTTGATGAATAGGCCAAATGTGTGCCAAGTTTCTTCCATAAGGTTCTCCAAAAATGTCGAATGAATTTGGTGTCCCTATCAGTCACTATTGTCATAATGAGTCAATAAATTCTCAATATTTCTTTGAAGTCTTAAGAGGTTTGCAATTTGAGATGCACCATGGCTGCTCTTGCAGGGGACAAAGGGAGCCATTTTGTGAACCTATCAAACACTACAAATACCATATGTACTCCTGTACTAGTTTTAAGTAACCCAAGCATAAAGTCCATGTTGGTTCTATCCAAAGGTTTTGTAGGTATTGGAAAAGGTTGCTATAACTCTACATTAGATGATGTTCCTTTGGCCCTTTGACAAATAAAACGAATTTCTACACATCTCCTTACCTCATTGTGTAATATAGGCCAATGATAGAACCTTGCCACTTGTTCTAGTGTCTTATTTGCTCCAAAATGACCTCCAAGAGCACCATTGTGATTTTCTTTGATAATTTTTTCCCTCATTGATGACTTAGGGATGCATAATTTTCTTCCTTTGAATAATAAGTCATCCTACAATACATAATCAGAGAATTCACCATGAAAAGTGTTAGCATACTCCAAACAAGTTTTATAAGGGTGATCCCACAATAATGGGTTCCACTTTTTGACCAATTTTGACTCTGAAATCAATATTTTTGCAACAAATGTCACGTTCAAGTGACTATATCTCCAAAACTATAAATAATTTCAAGATGACATAAACTAGTTATTTTGAGTACTTTGTTCCTACTTTGTAACCATATTTTTTAATCTAATTTTTTTTTTTTTTTTTTATTTCAATTTTTTTTATCTCCTCCAAAAAGTGGTAAATAATAAAATTCAATATTTTAAAAAGTGACAGTCCGTTTGACACACATAACTTTTTTTCTAGAAATGATAATGAAGTAATTCTTTCTGTGTTGGATTTGTAGCATCAATATCTAGTGTCTACATTTGGTTTGATTTATTTTTGTTGAATATTGTATAGTTTATGAATTTTTGAAGTGACATGAACCGTAATTCAGACATACGTTCCGTTTGACACAGATAATTTGAAGTCAATTTATCATAAACAATTTTTTTTTTTTGAATAGAAAGGTATCTCAATAAGCCAGTGCCTCCATATTTTTCAAAAAAAATTTGACCTAATTTACTAATCTTCTCGAGGTGTCAAAGTCGGTTGATGTTCAATCGGTAATGAACCTATAATGAGTTAAACTCATATTTGAAAGTCTTAATGATTAAATTATGTAATAAAATTATAGTCGTTGGAAAGCTTGCTCTGAGAAGCACATTTTGACATTTTTTATTTTGCAGTAGGAGATCATTCTCCTACAATTATGGTAGTCAAAAGAGCAAAAAAAAGAAAAAAAGAAAAAAAGGTTAAATTTTTTGTGATTTTGCATGTTCATGTGAACATGGCATTCGCGCGAACACGTTTACCATGTTCGTGTGAACCTATGTTCGCGCGAACATGCAAATCATGTTTGCGTGAACATATATATCACATATGTGTGAACTAAAGTGGAACCCATTATTGTGGGTTCACCCATAATCCTCTTTGAAATTAGAATCCTCCTTATACAGATCCTTAATCTACTCTAGTCCCACACTTTGTAACTTGACTTCTTGGATTGCAAGTATCCTTTTTCTTAAAGCATTAATCACCTTATTGGCAGTCCCCTTTTTGTGTTTTATTGAGAAGTAAATGCTTGAATCTTCTCTACCCATTTAACATGTCTATGGTTGAGTTTATCTTGCCTATTCAAGAATTTGAGGGCATTATTATCAATATACACTATAAAATCCTTTGTCATAAGGTAGTGTTTCCATTTCTTTAGGGCTTCAACCATGGAGTACAGTTCAAGGTCATAAGTGAAAAACTTCTTCTTAGCTTCATTTAACTTCTCTGAGAAAAATGCAATGGGATGATTCTCCTAACTAAGGAATGTTCCTATAACATGCTCACTATCATCACACTCCATAGTAAACACCTTATCAAAACTAGGTAGCATTAGGGTGGGTAATTATGCTACTTACTTTTTCAAAAGTTGAAAATCTCCTCTCTGTTGTTTCAGTCAACCTACACTTACATTTGATTCCACCTTTCATGGTATCAAGTATTGGAGCTACTATCCCATTGAATTCCCTAATAAACTTCCTATAAATTAGACTATAGCTCATGACGAGCTTCATAGTATCTACTGAGAATCTACGACAACTTATAGTATTGCCCAAGCATAGTAGAGTTTACCGAGCTTTCTAGTACAAGTGATGAAGATCTTAGTGTTACCCAAGTATATTAGTGTCTACCGAGCTTGTAATGTTAATAAAGTGAATTCAGTGTTGACCAAGCCATGCAATGTAAATTGAGTGATTTAGTATCTACCAAGTTTCTTAGTGTTCACTAAGTCATACAATATTGACTGAGTTCCTACTACTCAAAGTGATTAGTATGGACCAAGATTTAACATCAACCAAGTGATAGAGTATGTCGAGTGTTGACAATGTTTTCTAAGTGTTAGAACATCACGAGTTGTCTTTAGAACTTGAGTTACAATAGTGGGTAGACTTTGTGAATTATGATGAATTTGGTATTGTAGTCAACTCCAAAAGGTAATTAAGTAAATTAATATATATATATTTAATATATTGTATCATATCCAAAAGGTTGCATGAAAAGGTAATATTTATGTGAACAGGTAATAAGGAGATAACTGAGAATTGAATAAGGCTACAAGCAGTATTAGGAAAAGTATAGACTTGATAGAGACTTATCTATCACAATTAGGTGATCGATGTAATTCAAGGATCCTCATTCAATAAATCAAAGTTGTAGATCAAAGATCTACCACTTATTCATCCTAATAGGTACATTAGTCAAATCCTTTCACAAGGTGGACTTAAGATTCTTATTCCAAAACTCCTAACAGAGTACATACTTCATTGTAGGTTTGTAAATCCTTTAACAAGGTGGACCTAAGAGTCCTTATTGCTCTTAATAGGGTAGATCACTTGAAGTGTTTAATTGTAAACCTTAACATTCCAACTTTATACTGTAGTCATAAAGCTTGTGGGTATCATCCCCACCCCAGTTTTACTTTCTATTTTGGAAGGTTTCTGGGTTGCCAATCTCGTGTCAAAGTGTTATGAATATTTTATTATTTTCAGTCTTTCATGCATGCAACTAGATCATATTACATGGCAAATTTTTAATGGGTGAATTAAGTTTAAATTTTTATTGGTTCCTGATTCACCCCTCCGCTCTTAGTAACCTAGTCTATATTACATTTCCAATACATACAACCATCATAAACATATTATATCTCTTAAGGGTCCCATGACGTTGAATCACATGTACAAGTTTATTAATATTAAAACTAACACATAACCAAAATCCACATCATGGAATAATCATAAGTATGAATCCAATTAAATAATATGCAATTATATAAGATACCACTTGGCAATAATCAGAATGCATAATCATCCACTATACAAGTCACAAGGTATGAAAAGCTCAAAGAATATACATCATCAATAAAACAAACCATCTCATAAGATCTCTAATAATCAAGTATAGTACAAATAAATATAACCATCCAATAGGATTACAAGATCAAAAAGAAAGGAACAATTGCACAAGAACATCTAGCAGTGACATCCACATGTCGGATCTCAATGGTATAAGAAAATGCACTACCACTCGACCTCATGGAACCTAAATGGCCCACTCCCACCATGCTGAGGACATAGTCTCAAGTCCCAAAAAAATATCAATCCACAAGTCATAACCAACATCTAGGTAAAGGAAATTCTGATAGCAATCTATCTCAATGGTACCAGGACATAAGTATCATTTGATCCTAGAGGTAACAAAGACACGTAGGACATCTACTATGCAAGTGGGAAAGTGTCATTATATGAGCCAACTATAAGGTTACGTTGGCAGCCTCTCTGGACTCCAACCCCCTAGTGTCTCTATGCAGCACCAATATCCTTTCATACAGAAAAGGACTAATGAAGCAAGGTTACAATCAAGCATCCTCTCTATTCCCATCCTAGCATGTACTAGCACTCGAGGCATGGGAAAGGAAAAACAATGACTCTTATTAATTCATTCTACTCTAATTTAATAATATGTTATCACTTATTAAAACAACTTACAATGGGTTACCTAGGCAACCACTTAGGGATCTGACCTCCATTGCAAGCCACTTCTGAACATACACATAGATTACTTACCCTAGGCTCATAAAAAATATAACTCATAAAATCATAATTTCCACCTTTGTCCTTTACAAGCAACTGAAAAACACCTATAGGTAAAACATAGTATTCACCTTAGCCCTTTACAAGCAATTGGAAAGCACCTAAAGACCAATCATAATAATCACCTCAGTCCTATCCAAGCAACTGAAAAACACCAAAGTTAACCAATCAAATACTCAAGGTTTACAATAAGAAAGTCTCAATAATCACCATAGTCCTATACAAGCAGCTGAAAAGCAACAAAAGCTAATTGATCAAAACTCAATGGCTACACAAAAAAATTACGTTGTTCACCTTAGTTTTATATAAGAAACTAGAAAGCACTAACAAACATCTCATCAAAACTCATCATAGAAAATACGTGACTACATCACAATGGTTGGGTATACAAAATCATATACATAACATCATCACATAACAACATCTCCCAAGCCTTTGGTAAACATTTAAAATTGGTCAACACACTAAGTCAAACCCAAACCCCAACATAAAAGAAAACATACATCATGTCAAATATATAACAAAAGTAGTTTCATAAATTGCTTGGTTTTGAAAACATACAATTTCGATTAAACAATAGGGTTCAAGTTTTTTGTTTCTTTTTAAGTCTCAGATTTACCAAAGTTTATAAATTTCCTTTTAACAGGTAAATGATTATTTAATTAAATCAATATTAGATTTAAAAATAAATAACACAATTATACCTTATTGATTTAAATCAAAACTCAATTTCAAAATCTTGTAATAATTAACTAAAAATATATATTTTAAAAATATTATTAAAATTAAATAATAACTTAAATTAATATTATAATAATTATTAATTTATTAATAAAATAATATTAACATAATTTAGTAATAATAATAATTATCAATTTAATAATATAGGAAAAGTTATTAATATTAATAATAATATTTAATGGGGCGGGGGCCCTAGCTCAGTTGGCTAAATCTTCCTTGTTGTAGGGGGTTGGTCATGGGTTCTAGTCTCCCCCATCCCCATGGTACCAGTGGGTGTGTTGCGCCAGCACCACCGGTCACGTTAAAAAGTTTACTCGACACACTGCTGGAAAAAATAAAATAATAATAATAATATTTAACATTTAACATATTAATATTTAATATTTAATATATTATAAAACTTTATAAAAAAAATTTAATAATAATAATAAATTAAGAAAAAACAAATCTAAACTAACATTTTAGGCCCGTCAGCCCTTGTTGCTAACAACAACATTGGCTGCTCAAGGAACTATGGCTATTGTTGGTAGCACTGGTTGCCTTTGCAACCAGTGGCCATAGCAATATGAGAACGGGGACAAGGAGGTCATTTCCCCGATTCCCTCTTTCAAATTATATTACATATTTTTATATATTTTTTTAAAAGTAAAAACATAAAACAAATGCCCACCCCTAAAACAAATAATATTCCATAATTTCTAGCAAATAATATGTGATAAAAATTCAAACGATAAATTGTTTACCGTGGTAATTTTTATTACATATATTTAAAAAAAATTCATAATAGATTTGATAGGGAAAATATGAGCAACTGATCAAATTTTGCATATCACTTTTTTATCTCTTTTCCAAACCCTACTCGAATTGAAATATGAATCTCTAAACTTACAAAATAATAGTTTCCCATATTAAATTCATTTACAAATGTTTTCAAAATGAAGAACAATAAATTGACAAACAAGGGTCAACCCAATTAAATTTTGAGATAATTCCATTTAGACATGGAGAAGACAGATATTCCAAAAGAAGGAAGTACTATGCAAAATTGACAAGATCCTACTTGGATCTGATGCTAAACAAATAGATGCATGGAGCTTGCAAGCAAATTCCCTTTCTTTTGAAAACCCTCTTCTCATAAATTAGCTCCTCCAAATCTATCTATAGAGAAATGCACTCTAATTTCTTAATAAAGAGATTTCTCCAATTAGGGCTTCGATTTTGCAATCACGTGAAACCTTTTTCTTAATTAATTTATTATATTTTAATTTCATCTGCAAGATTTCGCATTTTAAATAAAATAAACATTATTAAATTAATTCTTTCTCTCTCTTATTAAATCACAAAACATTTTTAATAAAATATTTATTAATTTAACTAATAATAATATGTAGAGTTTATTATAGAAATGAAACTCCTAAATATATCATTATTAAATATAAAATAAATATGATTACACCAAAAGTAGAACTTTAATTAGAAATTTTAAATTTAATTCTTTTATTTAATTAATTTCTCAATTAATTAAATATAATTAAATATTGATTTTTCTTTATGAAATTTTCATTAAAGTAAATCATTGAACTATCTTTTAATTTGATTTAATTATAACTAAAAATCACAACAGACCCACAAAACTAAATATGAAAACCCAATTTAAAGAATAGAGTACTAGATTAAACTCAAGCATCAAAATCATGAATTCATGTCACTTGACGAATTTGAAAGGGTAAATAACTCAGATACTTGTCCTACTTTCTAGGATAATTGGCTTAAGGGTAGGATTTGGACTCAAGAATTATCTCCCCTCTTTTACCATTGAGATACTACGATAGGGCATGTTCATCCTGGCAATTCAGGGAAGTTGATGCTCGATAACTACAATTTGCATAAAATCCAAGCATGTACATACACATATAATCTAAACTAAAAGGAAAATGGTAGAAGTGGTGCATTGTATAGATCTCAACTAGCAGGTGACTATGACTCCCTCCCTCAACCACATTAGAAATAACAAACATAAAGTAAAACATACAAGTGCAGCATACAAATGCAAGTGTGGGATAAGTAACCATAGAAAACTGCATATAAATCATCCATCTATCTATCATCATGAAATAATTGAAATCACTATATGAACATATATAACGTCATCATCGAAAGGATAAACATAAACACCTTAAATAATCATGTATTAAGTAGCTCATCAAATATAATCAAATCTAGTAACCAAGTATTGCTAATAAAAAAATTGACCTAAAAGATTCCAACAATCGAACATGAAAAGAAAACTAGGGGTAGGCATTACAATTAGAGTGTCGTCTCTAGAAATTCTTTGATTGCAAGATCCAAATGAAGTCTGAATGGGAATAGACCCTTCCCATGGCTTATAAGAATCTAATAAATAGAAATTTGTAACCATGTTTTTACAGTCATGAAAGGAGACAAGATCATGTTTCATGAAGATTCCAATCTTGTTCCCTATTATTTCTAACAGATCTAGATCTCCGAGTTCTAGAGGCAGAGGTGGAAGATAGATAAAAAATAGAGAGAAATTGAGATCCTCAAAGTGGGTAAAGCGATTGATGCGCCTCATTTCAATGAAAAGCTTGTGCCCATCCATCAACCAATTTCTTTGTTTCTCAACTCTTTGTCTATCCTCTACACTCAAATATATTGAAATGAAAAACCCCTTCCCTGGTTATATTGAAAGATTCAACTATGCTCGTTCAATGTTTGTGAATCCATTTTGTCAATGAATCTTTTGATGAAGAAAGTGTCATGCCCAAAATAAGGGGGCAAAAACACACATAATTTTTTTTTTTTAAAGGTCAATCACACTACTAAGTTTGATATGTTAAATTCACTTAAGACATAGGTACATTGTAAGACAACAACAGGTTTTCTTATCAATAACTTGGCATTCCATTTAGGTTTAAAAAATCAATGTGTAGGAGTAGATCGATAAATTTGAACATTTGTTATTAAATTGATTTCGACATTTGTTTCGTTATACACTAATTTTAAACAATATATTATTTGATCCAAATATTAATAACAATATAATTCAATTAATATAACTTGACTAATACTCTAACACTATCCAATTTATACTAAATTTAATTTAAAACATTTGAAATTAAAACTAATTAATATCCCCAAAAAAAAACTAAAAACTATAATCTTTATCTAATTTAAACTATTTAAAAATAAAGTTAAACAAATTAAAAACATAATAAATACTTAAAAATAAAACTAATTAAAACATACTTAACTAAAACTAAATTATACTAATTAATTAATAATTTAAAAAAAATACTAATCTAAACAAACTCTATTTATTAACTTTAATTAAAAATAATAAAAATGCTTAACAATAAAATATACTAAAACTTCTAAGTTAATAAAACTTAATTAAAATCTAAAACTACAATAAAACTCTAGTATTAAAATAACAACACTAACCACCATTTTATATAATATTAAATTCTAAAATCACAATTACTAACTAAACTTTAATAACAAACTATCCTATACAAATCCTAAAACTACCTACCACTAACATCTTATTTAATACTAACCAACAAACCACTTTAAATCTAACATCAAACAAAACAATCTTAACATTATGACTAACCCCTTTCCACACCCCTACCTACCTAACCAAACAATAAAACTAAACGTCCATCCTCTTAACATAAATCTTCCCCACTAACCTTATCTCCAAAGGCTACACGTGGCTCTATGTTTAAAAAAAAAATGCAGCCCAAGTGGAAGGAAAGTACGCTAAGCAAGGGTTATGAATTTTTTTTTCAAAAAAACCTCAAAAACAATCATGTCTTTCTAAATCTCCCACCCACCCTTTAATTTCATTTGCAAGGTAAATGTTATGTGTGACATGACATAGGGCACGCGGGTCCCAAGTCAATCAAATGTTTGTTGTCAAAACAGAGTTGTAGGCAAGAACAAGAAGCATTAATGGTCCCTTGTCAAACCAAGGGAATGATGGCAAGGTGCAACATTGCACTAAAAGCATTTGACTTATATTATGTTTTTGTTTAAACTCCCATTTACTCCAAACTGACGCCTAGGAGAATGGAGGGGGAGACAAGTACTTAGGGGTAAGGGCATTTAGGGCATTTAGTGTTAAAAAGTTTATGGAGGTGATATTTAGGATATTTAGGATATTTAGGATATTTGCTAAGAGTATTAATAATATTTATTTTTTCTTTTCTTTGCATTTAAATATTTAATATTTTAATATCTAATAAAGTCAAGAGAAGAATATTTGAGGAATGAAGATTTTCTGTTGTAGGAATTTTTTTTTTTTTTTCCATATAAAATCTAGAACTGTTTACCTCAAGGAAATATATATATATATTTTTTGAAGATCATTTTTTTCACTAAGTATGAAATTTCAAATTTATTTATTAGTCAAGGGGTTTTTTTTTTCTAAATTGATTTATAACATAGATGTTAAATGTAATGTTTGAACATTTGAAAAAGAGCATTATGCTTCCTAATACACATGCAATTTAAGAAGTGAAATACCAATCATATCATCAAATTCTCTTTAACATATTTTAATTTTTAAATGCAAAATTTTATATCAACATTTTAATCTAATTAACCTTAATCAATTGAGTAAAATTTTAAAAACATAAGATTTCCATATGAAGAGTAAACATCATTTCATACATAAATATAACTCATTTACAAGGAGAAAAATCATAAGCAAGGATATCACTCAATCATTTTTTTATTGACCACCTGATTCAAAGGCTCTACCGGGAAAGAACTAGGAAGAAAATTTGACTTCGTTGCCATTTCCACAATAAGTTAACAATAATGTTTTTACACACGATTTCAATCCCGAAGGAAAAAATTCCAACATATTCGAAATCCAATACAATTCTAAATTTCCTTCTTGGCCCTTAACAAGGGATCCATTATGAATTCTGCAATACATCATGGTGATCATGGAGAGAACAAAAATTGATTGGGAGACAACCAATCATAACATGAAGACAAAATCAAGCATTCACTCTCATCCCAGTTTGCACAACAGGTTCGTCATTGAACCAAACTAGGAGAAGGTGGATTTTTTCAATAGGAGACGTCAGACACAACACCATAATAGGTGCCATTTTGGGGCTAAAACTCAAGAACTTCCATTCTTCCATTTTTACATACCAAAAATCAAAACATGGTTTGTGCTGATGGGTAGGGGCCCATAACACCCTACCCTTTTTTCCTCTTCTCGTCTTGAGAAGAGACTCTACACTATCAGAGTCCAACTAAAGACCTTTTCCCATATATGGCCACTTCTGTCCTATCTGAGGGTGAGTAATGCCAATACACCCATACAATCCCTTCAAAATTTCAAGCAAAAAATAAAGAAAAATGTTTAAGAAAACCTATTTCAATCCCTCCCAAGCATACTCAACACACACACGAACATACAAAACCAATAAAACTGAAATATGAAGCACAAAATGAACAAAATTAGGTGAAGTATTCCTACCTTCAAAATCAAGTTATGGCAATTGAACAAGTTTGAGATGAGCATTCCCTTCCTTCTCCTTCTCCTTCAATTCTGAACTCCACTCTAAAACTAGAGGTTGGGTGAACACTCAAACCCTCTACAAATTGCCTCTAAATAAGATCATAAACTCAACCACCTCTAAAAAGTAATAACTCCCCCACTTGCCTAAAGTTCTAAAGGCTTCTAACTCAACTAGACTTAAGGCTAACCTCAAGGTGGAGTTAAAGTTATCCAACTCATGATGGAAACAATCAATTTTCGCAATAAAGCAAAAATGGGATTTTTCAGTGACCATAAAAGTCAAAAAAGGGGCTAAGGGGATGGAAAATGCCCCCCAACCCATACCCATACCCCTTCCAACCCATACCCATACCCCTTGGGTACTTAGATTTAATGATTTTTGGCCTTTAGGATTAATTAGGGACCTATCAAAAGCTAGGAAATTTTAGGACTTACTAACAACCTTCAAAAATGCAGATTACTCACTAATCTTGATTAGGGTAATTAACCTCAATTATTAACTAACAAACAAAAAGGTTACTAGCCTAGTCTGACTTAGCTCTTAATGTTACTCAGTTAACCCTAACTATCATGTTGGAATGCATATGCAATGCATGAGTGTCAAGTGACACTATAACACACTGTTACGAAACATTAACATTTAAAGATTACAAAATGATACATTCATTCAATCCATGACACAAATAAAATATGAACAATGGAGTTTGCATCTTTCATCAGATTTAACCTTGGTTTTCACAAATGGTGCGTAGGGTTCAGTTTCGTTTCTTCATTAGATTTCTTAGCTAAAATATCCTGCACACTCATTGCACACATTAGTTACTCAAGAAAATCACATGCATATGTGTATATAACGTATTAGGGAAATTACATAAATTAAAACATCCATCTTTCAAATAATTAGTTGTTTATCTCATTCTACTCATATTCTCAATCATTAAAATTGCATTATCAAAGTGTTAATTTTGCATTTACTTACTTTATTAGTATACATGTTCATAAAGCATTAAATGATGAAATCAAATATCTAAAAGTAAAACATCACACAGCATAGAATAACATAATAATGTTCAGTGTATCCGATAGTGTCTTAACATATTGAGTCATAAGTATCAAAATAATAATGTATCAACTAGGCTATGATGGGTTGGGGCGAGGCCTCATAGAAAGATTCCAAAATATACCAATTAAACTTCTACAACAAACATCTTTCATCGTACTTATGATAATGTTATGAGGAATACTAACTTTGAGGCCCTTTGTCTATGTCGAGTTGGTTGTCCTTGGAATATCCTTGACATAGATCAAGCAACCTTTGTTTGGATTGAAGGGGGCTCTAAAATTGATCAATGGGTCGTATGTTGCAAAGAGGAATGTTGTTAGGGAATGTATGAAACCTGCCTCTAAATTTTGCACACAAATGCTAGGTAGCCCTCCCATTGTCAAAACTAGTTGGACCTCTTTCGTGCATCTCTCTCGAATGTTGGGTTCATCCAGGTAAAGATTTCACACACACACACACACATTATATATATATATATATATATATATATATAACTTTGTCCATTATTCAATATTTTTTATAAATGTGAAAAATGAATAAAAATTGTATTTACAAAGTAGCATTTATCTATCCTTTTTTATATAAATGGTTTTTATAAAATTCTATTTCTTGAATTACAAGTAATTGCTAAACTAAAAGATAAGTATACCACTTATTAGATACCTACAACATTAAATACTCTTTTGTGACTTTTCAACAAAATTGAGATAAAACAAAGCAAATAGAGCGTAAGAAAGAGAGAATCTATTCAAATTACAATTTTGATTTTTATGAGAGAGAATCTATTCAAATTGCAATTTTGATTTTCATCTTAAGGGTTCCATTTCGTCACGAATGGTTTTCTTCCAAGACTTAACATACATTTTATTTAAATACTTTATGAACAATCATAGAACATCATTTTATTTAAATACTTTATGAACAATCATAGAGCCTTCATCAGAAAAAACTAAAACCTAATAAAAGAGATGGATGATAAAATATTGAGTTATAACTCTCTACTTATCATTGCGTTCGACCACTTCAATAAATGTCAATTTGAAAAGATGCATCAGATCACAAACAAACCTATTCAGATTGAAAAACGAAGAACCTCCTTCCCCAACCGCTTTGAAAGCCGCCTCTTTCAAATCCATGCCTCTTTTTCTTAGCTTCTCTGCTTTTGAACCCTCCATTAGTCCCCTCACCCCTTTCTCAATCTCCTCCCTTGTAACCACCGGATTTTCATCAACATCCACGCTCTCAAAATCCATGCCAATCTTCCACGCATCCTTGCAAAAGCGGCAGTTTAGAAACTGGTCATGGAAATGGGGCCATCCGAGCATGGGAACTCCCATACTGATGCTCTCGAAACAAGAGTTCCACCCGCTGTGCGTAATAAACCCTCCTACAGAAGGGTGAGACAAAACTTCCACCTGAGGTGCCCATTTCACAATCAGTCCCCGATCTCTCACTCTCTCTTCAAAACCCTCTGGCAGAGTGGCAGGCATACCTCCCGCAATATCATTGCGCAACACCCACAGAAATGGGTGCTGACTATTTTCCAACCCCATTGCCAATTCCTCCAGCTGCTCGTTTGATGTCACTGCGAGGCTTCCGAAGGACACATAAATGACGGTATTGGGCAATTGGGAATCCAGCCATTTGAGACAGCTCTCGTCCTGCTTCAAAAGACTCGATTGCTTGCTCAAACCTTTTCCTTCCAAGAAATTGGGAAGAAAGACAGGCCCCACTGCCAAAGCAGGGCAGCCGTTACAGGACAGCACGTTTACTGTGTCAGGAGGTTCAAGCTCATCGAATGTGTTGATAAGCACATAGTCCGCCTTACTTTGAAATTGGGACTCGCGAAGAAACCACTGGAAGTAAACGTCCGCTGTATCAGTAGTGCGATAGGAGGAACAGAGATCACTCGGCAACAGAGGCGGTAGATTACAGGGCAAGCAAGTGATCGCTTTATCCTCCCTCCTCATATGCTCCTCTGCAATTATAAATCCTTTGTTATTACAAGCATATTCGTGCAATCAAAACAAACCTTGAAATGAATAGATTTCGTACCTTTGACAGGAATGTGGCCGTGGGAGAGGAGGAGGTTGGAGTAGCACTGAGCAATAGAGGAGGCGGCGCACATTGGCCAGAAGATCACCCGAGGCAATCCCATGTTGATGGCGACTTGATAAGTGCAAGACATGAAAGATTCCGCTATAATGCAAGTGATGGGAGGAGCTCCTTCAGGTAAGCCGCACCGCGGATGATGTTCCAAGGCTGGGCCAAGGTTTTCTACTGCGATTATGTAGTCGGCAAGATTGTGATCTGGCGGCAACCCATCTGGAATGGTGAGAAACTTGAATTTTTCATCATCATTATCTATAGCAGCTCCTTTGAAGATGCGATTGTGACTCCACTCCGTGTGGACAAAAGTGATGAAAACCCCTCTTGAGGAGAGAAGGTGGGCGAAATTGAAAAGAGGATTGATGGTGCCTTGGGCGGGGTAAGGTACCACCACTGCGTGCAGCCCATTCATCTCCATGCTGCCTTTCTTATCTCTTGAAATGAAATGAGCCTGGCCTTCGTATATTTTTGGGGAACAGTCACGTGAAGAACACGAAAACAATCACGTAAATTGGTGAGCAGTCAATGGGCCCTCGGTCTTATTGGAACCGTAGAATGTTAGGTTGACATGGTAACGTGAAGAACACTTAAAAGATCGTTCAAAATGGGTGATCAGGTCGCTTGTGTCATATTTAATTAAATAATCTGCCAACCCTTTTAAATAATCCAAACAAACTAGACGTTGCTGAAATGTGGTCAATTCTTTAAAATACTTTAATATGAATTAGATCAGATTCGGAGAAAGGCAATCTGCACAATCAGAAGTAGTAATATTTTAAGCTGTTTCTTCAGAATTTATAAGGAAACCGGGCATCTTAAACAAGTGACTATATTTGACGGGGAAGGCTTTCTTTATAAGAAGTTTTTTAAATTCAAAGATTGACAATTTCACTATGAGAATAACTACCATGGAAGCAATTGTTGGAATGTGTAATTTCTCTCTCAAATGAAATGTAAAAGCACAATATAAGATTCTAGAAATGTTCAAATGTTCGAGTGTAATGATGAACATGAAAATTGTATTGAAGAACTTCTAGCTATTATAATGACAATATTGGTTTGAAGATTATGAAGGGACCTAAGTGTTTGTAAAGAACGAAAGAAAGGATGGAGGAAAGAACAAAAGGTATGGCCATTTGAGAAATTCTCCTATTGTCATTAACAGAAAAAAAGGGATATGACATGGAGTCAAGTTTGATATTTATGTAGGGTTTGTTTCAAGTTGTTTGAAAATTTAATTAAAAATTTGGAAGTAAAAACGTATTTAGAATTATCTAAAAGAAAGAGTAAGGTGTGTTAAATTATTGATTTCAATGGAAAAAGTTAGTAGAGTTCAGAAAGAGAAGACAAATAAGTTAGAAGAAAAATTAATGATGGTGAAGAAAGAAAATGCAAGATTATTGTGTGAAAAAAATATTTTGCAAAAGGAATTGGCAAAAGTAAGAAATCAAATGGGAGAAGAAAAGTCTAAATTGTTAAATGAAATTAGTGCCTACTTTGAAACAAGAGAAAGAATGTTTGAATGTGAAACCATTTGTATGTGATGTATCTTTTGACACAAATGATTTGAGTGGTTATGGGATTGAGAAATGTGATTTTGCTGAAGTTGTTTGCAAAAACGATTCTATGGCAGGTTGTATAAAAATGGATTATGGATGGAGCTATGGATCAAATTGGTAGAAAATTGTAAGAATGGTCTGAGGTTTCTACAAGTGGTATTAGAGCTAGTGTACGAAAATCCTGTCAGCATCTATGGCAAACGAATTAGAACCAGGTTATTTGGGAGTATCCTATCACTATTTTTGAAAGAAGCAGCTAATCAAGGGATAGCTGAAGAAGAAGGAATTTGTTTGTCACGATTTGTAAGAGAAAAGAGATTTAATATTTTTCAGAGCAAGTTTATTTGGAGAACCTTGTCACCATTTGTGACAGATGAAGCTATCAAAGGTAGATGAAAGAAGACATGAATTTGATCAAGGTTATGAGTGAATCCTATCACATGCATTTGTGATAGATGAGGCAAGATTATCAGTGGATCCTAAATCGTTGGTAAAAGATTCAGCCAATTGATAACAAAATGTTTGTAGAAATTAAAGGCTGCGGCCTTAGAAGACAAAAGGAGTCACACATCTTGGTAGATGAGGCAAACTATAGTTGTATATTCACAAAGACATTAACAGACATGAAGATTATTAGGAAATGACATTTTGGCATCAGGCAAAAGAAAGGATTTAGATTTGTATGCAACAACATTTGAGGTTGAAATTAGCAGGGAGCGTTCGAATGTGTAATTTTCCTTTCAAATGAAATGTAAAAGCATAATAAAGGATTCTAAAAATTCCAGGATCGAAGAATAGGGTTAGGTAAAGTTCTAGAAGTCATTTATATGTGGATAGTTCTACAAAAGTTTATTTTTTCTATGTTGGTTAATTTAGATGTTTCTAGAAATAATCTAAGACCTCTATAAATAGAGGCATCTTATAATGTTATTGATATGGACAAAATATAATTAATATGAACAATGTGATTGATATGGGAAAGTTAATGAAATATATTAGTGCCACAACACTTTACATATTTTTCCATTTTAGTTTATTTTGTCCATCTGCCTTTCACAAGGTGTATTAGAGTTGTCGTGGGTTTCTACAGTAATGAAGTGCCCCATTTATTTACCCCTTTATAGGTTAGCTGATCATTCCTATTGTATGAACTAGAAAGCCAAATACATGTGGTACCTAAACTTATGCAAATTTTAATTTAAGATGGACATCAATATGTTTAAAAAAAATAATTGATCAAATGTATTTTAAACTAAAAATATCAAAAAGATTTTTACTTTAGTATTAGGAAACAACGATACTTAAATTTATCTTAATTATAATTATAATCATAATGATGAAGGATAGTGACATATAATCAATAAGAAAAATCATTATATTAAAATATATTAAACATTTATGTTATTTCAAAATAATGTACAATAATCAAACTACGGTATTTTTATAATATAGTTTCTTTTATAGATATTTTTGTTTCATAGAGTAGTTATTTGATTGCATGATTAATACATATAATACTTTTGCAAACATCTCACGTAAAAGTTAATGAGTGTAAATGTTGTTATACAACTTAAACATTTATAAAAAATTAAAATAAATGATCTTTAAAAACATATTTTTCAAATAAAAATATCTAGAACATTAGTGTCTTATATTTCTCAATTTCTAAAGGTTAAAATATTTAGAACAATTATGTTAATAAATAAATACTTATTATATATTGATATCTAAATTAAAGTTAAGTACAAAACTGATAGAATAAAGATGGATAAAAGATATAAAAAATAAAATTTCAACTAATAATAATAAAAAGAAAAGTGAAAGACCATTTGTTATATTTAATTAAATTATATTTTAATTTATTTCAAATCTTTAAATAGTTAATGATTTTGTTTAACTATTAAATAAATCTTGTACATAGAAATAAGAACATTGAAAGAATATGAATCATTTGTTTCTTTAGGCCACTTCACACATGTCTAGCTTGACATTCATGAAGAATTAAATTGTGATATATACAGGATCATTTCACAAATTCAATGGTAGAATTTGATACAGAGGAGACTTTATCATACTGTACAATGCTTCTTTATTATATCTTAGAAAGGATGAGCATGTGTTGAGGGTTCAATTGTGCTAAATATTTGATCCAAAAAGGAGGTAACATCCTTTCCTTTAAGTTAAGGCACTATGCATTTTCATTACAATGATTAAAATTCTTTTGGACAAATTAAATTCCTCAATAGAGAAGAATGCAAGAAAGATACATAGTGAAATAAAGATACACATATAGAGTGGTTGAGATGGAGTGAAGATAGAGGTGAATGTGTTGTGTATTTGTGTGTATATATATATATATATATATATATATATATATATATATATATATATATATATATATATATATACATCTATATATCTATATGTATGAATGTACACACACACACACACATGTATATATGTATACACACACATATATATCTATATACATATATATTTCTCTGAGAGAGAGATAGAGAGTGCAATTCTCTTCTCTATTTACAAGTTTTGTATAAGGTTTGTGTGTCCTTTTAAGTGGAGATATAGATGATTTGAAGCTATCATGTATTACACAAATGTATACATAAATAGACCATTTTTTTCTTAATTTATATTCAACATATATTTAACATACCTATTGCAAACTGAGGTGGGGCTGCTAGTTATATATCATGTTTAGTTGTAGGGACGACCATAGAGCTAATTGCAAAAGCTATTTGAAATATATTGAGTTATGTCTCTAGTGTCAAGTGAAAAATAATTGATGAATATTTCAATATAGTATATTATAAAAAATTCTACTTAAATAAGTTTATAACTTTCATTATGTTGACTATATCATTTTACTACTAGGTTTCTACTAATTAAATATGTTTATATATATTTAAAAATTATAATATCTAAATCAATTTATTTGAGACAACCAATCTTATTTATAATTAAACTTATCTAATATTTAGATTGAATTATTTAAAATTTGAGAAAGTTGTTTCATAATCTAAATAAAATCCTTGGATACAAATACATCCACCTAGATCATTAAAAAAATAAATTTAACTCAAGACTACCACACATGGAACTTTATGCAAATGTATAAATATTTGGTAATGAACCATCTTCTAGGTAATCAACAATGAATTTAAAACATATCTATGCAAAAAAGTAACAACAACCAGCTAATGGAATAGGAAATGAAAAATTGCAAGAAGATCAAGTAGTAGGAAAGAAATCCATGGAATAGAATTTCCACTTCTAGCCATAGATGGAGTGTGAGCGGGAACTTGGTGTTACCTCCACCACTTGCAAAGAGACTGCAGTTATCATCACCACAACCACTACCAATACTATCATACAAGTGACCTTTATTTCTCTCATTTCCAATTTTTTTGAAATTAAAAATCTAATTATAATAAAATTAAATTTATAAATCTAAAGTTGATGTTTTGATGGAATGGTGAAGATTCTTGATTTACCTTAGAGGCTCTCCATGATAGCCTCCAAATGGTTAGACACGCCTGTATTTCAACCATAGTCACCGCCACAAACAAAATTGCCACTACCTTTTTTTGCTTTATTTTTTGTCAAAATTAAAACAAACTATAATAAGGATTCTAAATTAAATTCAGAGAGATAAGAAATTTCAAATTAAATTGGATAGGATAGTAAATATAAATTAAGTCTAGTAGGATATAAATTAGGGGGTATAAGAATTTCATGTTTCATGAGTAAAAATCATACAAAATGAATAATTTCTTTGATTAACTCTCCATTAGTCAAACTCTCATTTATCAGCTTCTATAGTTCAATTGAATGCTACATGTATGTTGATGGAATGCATATAATAAGACAACTATACCATGTCATTTTTGCATCAGGATAGCTAGAACTATCTGCGTCCACAAGCACTGTGATTAAGAAGTAGGCACTAGTTTCAAGACTTAGGCACTATGTTTGAAGTATTTTTTAAACACAATATTTAAGCTTCCTATGCTTTCACATTTCCTTTTTAAGATAGAGGAATCTAATCCTCACATTTCTTTGTGAAAGGAAAATGTAGAAAATGAAATCTTTACATTGCTCATTGAGGTATACTATCAAACAATTCATATCCAGCTTCGACATTATACTTTTTATTTTTCCTATTATTGACTGCACTTATGACATCATATATTTGAGAGGAGACCATATGACTCTTGGAGCTTCTATCAAATAGTATAGTAGCATTGGATATCATTCTATGTTAAAATGAATAATAAAGCATTTCAAACCGTGTGACCAAATTCTTCAAATGTTCAGACTGTAGACTATATTTGATACATTCCCATCCAAATATCATGTTCCATTTTTCTCTTGAGGCTTGAAAGACACATCTCCCATCATTTCTTCACATTCAGTCTAATAGTTCATATGTAGATTGGTTCACACCCCTATGCTTTGATGGGCTGGTTGCATCTGGTTAAGATTATTTTCAGCAAAGGTCAAATCCATTGACTTCTTATGAGGACATTTTCTCGAGGTCTCCAGACTACAATTTTAATAGCTTTGTTGCTTTCACACATGAGTACCAAAGAAACCTTGTCAACATTTTTGGCTGCGTGCATCACACAAGATATCTAACTTTTATTGAGGTTCATTAACCTCTTTCATTTGATATTGAGGTTAAAAGATTTTGATTGCAAACACAAATAACTTTAAGAAACACCCCTTGGAAAAGACTATAAAATCATGGTGAATCAAACATTATTTTAAGGGGAAAAAATTAATTTCTATTGGTGAAAAAATTAATTTTTGTTGGTGAATTTTTTTTCAAACTAGGAAAAAAATTAATTCTATTCATGATTTTATTTCCATCGCATGAAAATTTTGTAAAACCTAGGCTAATTTTTTATTACTGAAGAAACACACGACCATAAATGCAAATACCTAGAAACCATACTTTTATGTCATCTAAACATAAAAACCCTATTTAATAACTATCAGATGATCCTAAATCGATGGTATAAATCCCATTTTAGGAAAAAATGTTTAATGAGAATAAGTTTTAAAGAAAGTCTCCAGAATAATGACACATTTCCACAATGAAACCTATTTTGGGCCAAATAGTAAAAGGATAAAAATTTACTTGGAATGTCTTTGGAATAGAAATATGTATCAATTATATGTACTTAATATATAACCTAACTGAAAGATTTACCACATATTGGCAAATGTTTTCATCAAATAAGACATGCGTCAGAAATTGTAGGTGAAAATATTTGATTTATCATGTGGAAAGATTAAATTCTACTAGAGAAGTCATCACCAAAATAAAAATAATTATGTATCATTATTGGTGATTGCTCTAAGCATGGGACCCAATTTTCATAAAGTGCTTGCGATATGAGCAACTTGAAAGTGCAATTTTTTTTTGCCAAATTTAGGGTCCCCGATGAGTGAAATTTGTCATTTGGAGAATATTCATTGCTAAAGTTATCCCTGATTACAAATACATTTTTTCACTTTCCTGATTAACCTTTCCCCTCTTTTAAGTGGTTAGAGAGGTTAAGATTTTTAGCGAAAACACATTTTCAAAGTGCTTTTCTTAAACTTTTTTTTGGTTTCAGAGGTTAACAATTGGGATGAAATTACATCTTTTGGAGAGCATGATTAACCTTGAATAACTTTTGACTTAGGAATCAGAGTTTGAAGATTTGAAATGTTGGATAGAGTTGGAAATAAGTTGGAGACCATAAGATTATCAAATCATCAAGAATTCAACTAATGATTGTTATTTTTGAAGCTCAAAGTTGGGATGCTTTTGAATTTGATTCAACTCAAAAGATAGGATTTTTGGACATTTGAATCACACATACCACAAAAAATACTATCCACCTCATAGATATGTTTAAATGATAGGTATTTTTTTATAAAATTACAAAAAAGTGGCCCATATGTACTATGAATGAATGATTGCTACACATATTTACTTTCTATCTACACCAACAAAATTCTCAATATTTTATTAAATAAAGACATTAAACTTTAGAAAAGAGACTTTTAAATAAATTATATCAAATTTATGGTAAAGTCCCATAGAGTGCAACACAATATGTAATTGTCAATGTGGACCCAAATTGCTTGCTAGTAATATAGACGATCACTCTTAAAAAACATACATTATGTAAACTTTGACTATTTAACACTCTTAGTGTAGGAATCAAGCCTTAGTGTGTGATGTTTAAGCCATCTGATATAGACCATTCAATAAATTACATAGTTAACCAAATTGATATGTATGAAAATAATTGGTTCTACTTTAGATAATTTTTGCAGTAGCCAAACTGGAAAGTTACAACATGTCATGAATGAACTTGTTTAAGTTGAAAAAGGAAGAACTATCTTCCCTAATTGCTTTAAATACAACCTCCTTCAACTCCATTCCCCTTTTTCTTAGCTACTACACTTTCGGGCCCTCCATCAGGTTCCTTACTCCTTTCTTGATCTCCTCTCTTTTAACTACCAAATTTACATCAATGTCCACACCCTCCAAATCCATGCAAAACTTCCACACATCCTTACAAAAGCAAAAGTTGAGCATTGGAACTCCCATGCTCATGCTCTCCACACACGAGTTCTATTGAGAACCTTCAATTGAGGCGCCCGTTTCACAATCATTCCTCAATCTTTAGCCCCCTCTTCAAAATCCTCAAGGAGAGTGGTAGGCATATCATTGTGCAACACCCACAAAATGGGTGCTGGCTAGTTTGCAACCCCATTGCTAATTCCTCCAACTATTCATTCGATTTGATGATGATGTTGTCGAAAGAAACATATATGACTTTTTTGGGCATTTGGGCACTAAGCCATTTGAAATAGTTGTCAACCTGCTCCAACATTCTTGTTTTTTCACATCTATTCACGATAGAAAGAAAATAGATCACTGGGCAACAAAAGTGGAAGATTACCCGGAAAACAAGTGATCACTTTATCCACCCTCTTCGATTGCTCAACTACAATTAGAAAGTGTTGGTTTACTATAAACATATTCGATCAAACAAAATAATATGTAGGATCAATTTCTACCATATAAGATTTTGTACCTTTGACATGAATATGTCCACGAGAGAGGAGGAGATTAGATTTGTAGTGAGCAATAGAAGAGGTAGCACACATTGTCTAGAAGATCACTCAAGGCAATTTCAAGTTCTTGGCCACTTGATAAGTGCAAGACATGAAAGTTTATGTAATCATTTAGGTGATGGGAGGGGTTTTTCCATTAGATAAGCTACCCAACAAATGATGCTCCACTATGGGGCAGACATTTCCATTGAAATTACATGCTCGACAAGATTGACAAGGCAACCATGATCTAGTGGTAACCCATCTAGAATGGCAAGAAAATTAAATGTCTCATCATCATCATCATTATTTTGTTTATGAGTTGCTTCAGACATGCACTTGTGACTTGATTCCATGTTCACAAAAGTGATGAAAACCCCTCACAAAGAGAGGAGGTGAGCCAAATTGATAAGAGGATTGATGGTTCCTTGTGTAGGGAAAGGTACCATGATAGCATGCATTAAGCCATTCATATTCATGTCTTTCAACTCTCTAATTGGAATTTCTTCCTAATCCCAACCATTCATCTTCATGTATTTAGACTTCAATATCCACTTGCATCTTCACCTGTTTGCTAAGAACCACATATAAATTTACTCCTCTTGGCATAAAAGTTGGTTTAGCTATTAATGACAAATGATCGATTCTTCCTGTATTTTATGTCAGAACTAGCCTTTTAAATTTTTGCTTTTTAAAGTATACCCAGTGACCACACATTCATTGGTATTTGGTGGCAAATAATGATTGCTGTTGAAATTTATAATAACATTTCTCTTTGTTTATCATCTCTAGTATGATTTTGAGTAGCTATAATAATCGATTTCTTTGATACTATCAACTAGCACTTGCACCTTTGAAGGGTGCAAAGGTTATGCCAATAGATTTATATATATAATGATGTCACTGTAATGTTGGCATATAAACTTTGCTCATAATATTTTCTATGCATAGTAAAACATTGGTAAGACCATTTTTAAATCTTTACAATTTTTTCTTCCTTGGTACCCATGGAATACAACCTACTAAACTTTTCTTTCATTGAGGTAAATTATGTTTTTTCAATAATTTATCTTCTTTACAAATTTTGTCAGTATCTACCATATAAGATTTTATAGCATCTGAGTGTTTAATGTTTTGTCTGTGATATGATTTTGAGTGGCTCCAATAATTGATTTCTTTGATACTATCAACTAGCACTTGCATCTTTGAAGGGTGCAAGGGCTATGCTAATAGATTTATATATATATCAAATGATGTCATTGTAATGTTAGCACATAAAGTTTTCTCATTATATTTTCTATGCATAGTAAAACATTGGTACCTGAACATTCTTAAATCTTTATGATTTTTCTTCATTGGTACCCATGGAATACACCCTATTAAACTTTTCTTTCTTTGAGCTACAATCTATCTTTTCAATAATTTATCTTCTTTACAACTTTTGTTAGTATCTTTCATCCTTTTTCATCTATAATTAACTTTATAGGCTCTTGTTCATTCGCTGCTACATAGAGGGGGCTATAAAGACATTTTTTGTGACAATTTCATGATCAATTGTCTTAATCTTAGACAATAAAAAAGTTGTTTATCATCACAAGGTGTATAAAGATAGTTGGCGACAACACAAACAATGGAAACAAAACAAAAATGGGTCTGAGATATATTAAATCAATCGACCCATTAACAATAGTTTGATTAATAATCAATTTTATGACGGGGATATTACAGTCCTCCCATCGCAAAATTTTCTTGTCCTCAAGAAAATGCAATGCTGGATGCTATAGAATGTGCTTGCCTTAATAGGTTGTGTCATCCAGTGGTAAGTGTTTCCAGTGTACCTAATATTCCTTCACTGTTCAATTCTACAAGGTCTTCTCATGTACTTCAATAATATTTGTTGGTTCCAATATGAGCTTTCCTTCTTCATTGAGTGGCAGGAGGTCTATAGCTACTGTAACATTCTGTCCCACAGCTTTCTTCAAGAAGGAAACATGAATTTTTTTATGAATACTGCTCCCCTCTGGAAGTTCCGGCTTGCAAGCAACTTTATAGATACGACAAACTACATGATAAGGGCTATAAAATCGTGGCTTTAGGTTTTCTTTTCCCTTTTCTTTCAATGATGATTATTGGTATGGTTGGAGCCTAAGGTAGACAAGGTCTCCTACTTTGAAACCCCATTCTATTCGGTGTCTTTTGGCGTACATCTGTTGTTGATTATGTGATTGTTGTAAGTTTTTCTTCAAGTATCTTAGGATGTCCTATCCATCCTAAAGCTAGAACCTCGCCCTTGGTGCACAGTTGTCTCCCAAAACTATGTCAATAAAGGAAAGGGGTTCATACCTATATAGAGCTTTGAATGGTGTTATCCTAATGGACATGTGGTATGTGGTATTGTAACAATATTTTCCTAGGTATATCCATTTGACTCATGCTCGTTGTTATGCCAAAATGTAGTTCCAAAGGTAACCTTTAAGCCACTTGTTCACAATCTTTATTTATCTGTCTATCTCAAGGTGGTAACTAGTACTTGGTGACAATTTTGTCCTTGCCAACTAAAACAATTCTATCCAAAAGATACTGATGAATTTCCAATCTTGATCACTGACAATATTTTGAGGTAACTCATGTAGACAAAAGACTTCTCTAAACAATACATTAGCAACTTGTGCAGCCTAAAAATCTGAGGGGATGGTGAAGAAATGTGCATACTCTGTCAGTCTATCAACTAACATGAAGATACAATCCTTTCTGTTCACCTTGGGGAGTCTGGTTATGAAATCCAGCAAGATACTTTCCCACTTATGTTTTGGCATTAGAAGAGGTTGCAGTAACCTGCAGGTAGAGTATGTTTGAATTTGTTTTGCTGGCAGACTACACACTCTCTTAGATATTGCAATTTACATCTCCTTTAAGTCCTTTCCATGAAAACCTCTCCCTAAGACATCTGTAATTTTTGAAGAAGCTCGAGTGTCCTGCTAAGGGTGAGTCGTGTACCTCCTTCAAATTTTTTTGCTTCAATTTTTATTCCAACCCTAAAAATATCTGATTCTTAAGGTAAATCATGTAATCCACCACTTTGAACTGATCATCCTTGGTGTTGCCATTCATATCTCATAAGCAAATGTGTTATTGGAATATTCTACAAACAAATGTGCTTTCTAGTTAGTTCAAATCTAGTTTAGTAAGTAGACGGCGGGTTTCTTGGACAAAGCATATACAACCACATTGTTCTTTCCTTTCACATATTTTTAATTGAATTTGTTAAAAATTAGATTGTTTTTAATAGAAATTTTTGAAATTTAGGTTGTTTTTAATAGAAATTATGTTTTACAAATTAATAGGTATGGCTGACCCAAATGATGATATTGAGGCATGAAACAATGTTCCTCATAAGCCTCCACCAAACAATCCAGTACCCCCTCAAAAACGTCCACCAAATGATCCTCTACACCCTCAAAATCCTCCTCGAATTAAATATTTGATATTTGAAAGTCTCGCTGAACTAAGGGTTTTATGAACCACATATAACACTATACCTACATTGGCTCCCATGTTATCCACGTTAAATAGCATAGTGGATAATATTGAAACACTTACTAATGAACAAAATGTTGCTTTTTGCTAGCATGACCAAATGCATGCCATGTTTGATGATGGGTTGGAATATGATGAGGTTGCGGCCCTAAATATAACTAAAGATGATATGGTTAGCCTTTTTGCAGACTCAAAAGTTGGTAAACAAGTAGAACACACAAAGCCAAAACTATCAATTAAATGGTGCACAAATGAGGCTACGTGTGAGAAATTTTGGGATTGTTGGTGGATGGTTTTTGACATCCCTCCATATAGAAATTTAGAGGTGCTATTTTATTTCATTAAAAAATTGTATGCCAAATTTGTGTTGGGCCTCAAGGTGAATATTGGAGCATGAGGCCCAACATGGGTGCAGAAGGAGGAGCTCCTCAAGATAGACTTTTTTCCCAGTGGAATAAAGCTGGCACTTTTGTCCCCCCTACTGATGTCTCCCCCCCTCCTCCAATGTAGCATCCTGATATTATTGTAGAGGTTAGCTCTTAGACTATTAAAGCAATCCATAGATTGAGTAGCCTATTTGTATCCTAGTCTAGGTTAGTGTTGTCTCCCCATGTTGATGATGTTGGCGTGAGTTCATTATTGGCAAGCTCATTACATGTTTGTGTGCCCTATACTTGCATAATGTGCAAGAATATTTGTCTGGGTCCTATAGGTGATCTTTCTGAGTATTAGTTTGTATTTGAAGAGGATACACCAGATGCACATATAGAGGTTGCACACCCTGATATGAGAGAGGAGGGGTATGTAGAGGCATGGAATCCTTTTGTGTTGGTATGTGTATACATTTTTTTTTTATGACATATGCAATTTAAAGTTAATCCTTATAATAGTGTAATTTTAATTTTTAACCCATATTGACTTATGCATGTATGTGATCTTCATTCATGTTTAGTTGATGACTGAGGAGGAGCTCAGATAGGTTGATAATGTCACACTCTCAGCTATTTCATTTGGCCTTGAGACATCTACAGTATATTATGTTGTGCTCTCACTATTTTTTCTATTTGATATTGGAGCATATATTGTTTCTAATCTTTTTTTTCTCTTGCAGGTATCACCTGTTAGTGGGGGGCAGAGTGCGGGGGATGAGGCACAACCCATTGATAAGGGAAAAGTAATTAGGTTCTTTTAAAGTGATTAAATATCAATGCATTCTTGTAAAATGTTCGTGGTAATGAAATTTAATTACATTCTTTATTCTATAGGGCGTGGCTACTAGTGATGAGTCTAGGCAGATTCCACGTCACAGACCCTGTGGCATTTTCATTCGCAGTGAGAGCTCCATCATATGTATAAGTATCATTTATTTTTTATTTTCCTTATTTTCATAAATAAATTCAAAACTAATTTCCATGATATTAACAACTAGCATTTTTTATCTTATAGGAAACACCTAGTGCACAGGAGGTTGGATGCTAGAGTTTTGTATCTTTGCTGATGTAGCCATTATATCCAAAGGAGGAGTCAACACAGGTAGTTGTAGTTTGAATTCTTGATTATATGTTATAAATTTAGCATGCTATGAATTATATTTAATGTTATAGTTTAATTTGTAGATTCATCTGACAAACATACTTGAACATACATAGGCCACAATCAATGAGATTCAAGCATTGCTGAGGACATATGAGAGGACTCCTGACTGGCATAGGAGGTCGACAAGAGAGGTATTTATGATAAAATTTTAATGCTATAAATCTTCATTAAAAAAAAGTTCATTATGCATTTGAGTAATTCAATGTTAGATACATAGAATCATATAAATTTAGTAGTCTAACTTTGGGATTTCCATTTTTTTTTATGTAAGAGGCATCCAATCCACCTAGTGTAGTGAAGAGGTTGCATTTTGATCATCCACCAATAGCATAGGATAGTATAGGTTTCATAGGATGCATCATGAGATATTTTGAGATGGCACATGGCACATTGTATACAGAAACATTGATATTATACACATTCCAATGGCATAATCAGCCACATTTTGTAAATGGATCTATGTATTTTGATATATATTTTTGTAATTTGTCTATGGATAGATGAACTTTGATATATATTCATGTAATTTGTCAATGGATAGATGTATTTTGATATATATTTTTGTCATTTATGTGCACAATGATATACATATTAATTTAGTATAGTATTGCTCAATTTATCGCGGATCATGTGTATTGTTTATGTTTATGGAATATCAATCATTTTGATCATGTTTTTTATATTTGATCCAAATGCAATAATTTGTGAATAACATTTTAACAAACTTTATTATCAAATTTTGATGCAATGTTTAATTTGAATTTCTATCATATATGTTTAATTTGAAATAATTTTTGTAATCCCTTAAGATGCCACTATGGTTCACCCATCCAAATGCACTTAGTGCATCTTGGAAATGAGATAGGTTATTGTAGGCCTTGGCATGGTCGTCCTATAGCATTTGACATTTCATCGATAGCTCCCATGAGCTCCGAGTTACGACCTTTGGAAGATCTACCTCGAAATACACTTAAAGCACCTTAGAGACTCTTCAGTATGGGGAGGCCGCAAATGATGGAGGCTCTCCATGACCACAAAAAGGGTGTCACTAGGGTTCATCCACCCATATAGAGCTAATGGCACTGATAATTCAATGCAAAGATTAGTGGTTTCAAAGTTATGCTATGATGCACCTATGGATTGAGGCATACTACAAATTATGGCATCAAGCGAGATCATTGTGCTGAACCCAAACAAAATGTGATCTCTCAAAAATGAGATAGGTTACTTTAAGCCTTGACATGATCGTCCTATAGCATTTGATGTTTCATCAATAGTCCCCACGAGCTTTGAGTTATGACCCTCGGAAGATTGACCTTGAAACGCACATAGAGCACTTTGGAGACTCTTTGGTATGAGGTGGCCACAAATGATGGAGGCTCTCTATGGCTAGAACAAGGGTGTCAAGAGTGTAATTAGGATTCACCCACCCACCCAAAGCTAATGGCGCTGATGATTCAATGCCAATATTAGCAATTTCAAAGCTATGTTGTGATGCACCTATGAACTGAGGCACACTGTTAGTTTTGGCATCGAGTGAGATCATTGTGCCGAATCTAAATAGAATGTGATCTCTCAAAAATGAGATAGGTTATTTTAGGCCTCGACATGGCTATCTTGTAGGATTCAACATTTCATCGATATCTCACATGAGCTCTGAGTTATGACCCTTAGAAGATCAACCTCGAAACACACTTAGAGCACCTTGGAGACTCTTTGATACAAGGTGGCCACAAATGATGGAAGCTCTCCGTGGCCAACACAAGGGCATCAGTAGGGTTCACCCACCCATCCAGAGCTAATGGCACTGATGATTTGATGCCAAGATCAATAGTTTCAAAGTTACACTATGATGCACCTATGAACTGAGGTGCATTGCGAGTTTTGGCATTGAACAAGATCATTGTGCTGAAACCAAATAGAATGTGATATCTCAAAAATGAGGTAATTTATTTTAGGCCTTGACATGACCATCCTATAGCATTCAATAGCCATCATGAGCTCTGAGTTATGACCCTTGAAAGATTGACCTCAAAATGTACTTAGAGCACCTTGGAGACTCTTTGGTACGAGGTGGCCGCAAACAATGAAGGCTCTCTGCAGCTAGAACAAGGGTGTCACTAGGGTTCACTAACCCATTTGGAGCTAATGGCACTAATTATTTGATGCCAAGGTGAGTGGTTTCAAATTTACACTATGATGCACCTATGAACTGAAGAAAATTGCAAGTTTTGGCATTGAGCGAGATCGCTATGTCGAATCTAAATAGAATGTGATCTCTTAAAAATGAGATCTATTATTTTAGGCCTCAGTGTGACTGTCTTGTAGCATTTTATGTTTCATCGATAGCCCTCACGAGCTTTGGGTTACGACCCTCAAAAGATCGACCTTGAATGCACTTAGAGCACCTTCAAGACTATTCGATATGGGGTGGCCACAAATGATGGAGGCTCTCTGCAACTAGAACAAGGGTGTAACTAGGGTTAGTATTAAGTAATTTTTTTTTTTTTTTACCTCTCTCAAGTTTTTGGCATTGGGCATAGTGCAAGTTTGGTGTTAGTATGTATTAAAATCATCATTTTTTAGGTCTCTCCACATAAATTACATTAAGTAAAATCATCTTTGTTTCTTACATTAAATCAAAAAGTTTACATTTACAATATCTCAAGTGTTTCATCATTATTACATCAATACACAACTATCAAAAATCGTAGTGTCAAAAATAAAATAGATTTTTCTTCATTTTGCTCCTTAATTAGTTTTTTATCTTCATTAATGGCTAGTCTTCATGATGTACATACATTCCAATATCATAAAAAATATTAGTAACTTATTATATTAAACAAGATAATCATTGGTTCACCGAATCATTATGAACAAAATAACTTAAGAAGTAAATATACCTACTCAAGTGTTCCATTATGGTCCTCTCTTTATTTTAAGGTCTCCAATAGGGCTTCATGATCAGAATTAGTAATAGTAAAAAGTTCTTTTACTTTAGTCTTCCTTGATGCTTCAACAACTTCACATTTTTTTCTATAATGAGATGAGAATATATGAGAATTGTTTTGTGCTTTTAATAGTCTTTGAATGCAAGAATTTCATTCCTTCTAAGCATGTATGTCCGCATCCATGTTCCAACAACAACCACTGAACCCGTAGGATATGTGAATCCATCATCATCTATTATCAGTTATGCAAATTTTTTTTAACCTCTTACACAATGTGCTAACCAATAATTTGATTTCTCATCATTCCCCTGTGGTGCAACCAATGCAAAGACACGTCCTGGCTGAAGAAGATTTGATAGATGGTTATGCTCAAGTGAAATTTCCATGTCATCATTTCTAATAGAGGGTATGATAGACAATGGAGTAAGATAATGTGGAGCCCATGTTTCCACCCACTAACTTGACTCATAGTGATCCCAATCACACTGAAAACAATTAGGACAAAAGCAAGCTAGTTGTCATGTCCAAATGGTCCATGTACTAGAATCAAAGCTCCAAAATGAATGCATTTTTAATGAGTCTCTCATTGTAGCACAATATGATCTATCACCTCTAGACCTTTCCTTAACCAACCAAAAGAACTTGCATATTACTGAATCAAGAGTCCCTCCTTGTGATAATGGTGAACTACACCAATCAACAATGCTATGAGCATCAATAAGCTATGCTCTTGAAATCTTCAATTGCTCCTTAACTAGAGCTCTCTTCACACATACCCCTGCTCCATCATGTTCCCCTTCCCCATGCTCGGACTCAAAAAAAATCCAAATATGAGGCACCCTGCTCTTTACGTGCATCCTACACAACCAATAAAACATGCGAGCATTCTTGAATTGACCTATGCAATTATCTAACTAAATGATATGTCTATCCATAGAAATGTCATGCTCCTATAAGAAATCAAAATAATTCTTGAAAAAATGTTGCACAAACTTGTGAGAGTGAGATCTATCATCATTCATATAAAAATGGTACTTTCTAATAATCTTCCTATTATCTTCTGCACTATTAGGGGCATGTATATATGTTATGTAGACAAAAATAACAATCTAAATGGAGTTGTAATACTAATACTGTGTCTCATTTTAAGGCTACAAAGTGTAGTTCTAATAAAAGTTAACAATTGATATAATAGTGGCAATGGGAAAAGTCTCCTTACACATTCTAAATTGTTGATCCACCCACTAAGACCTGTGACTATGTCTTGCATACTTGTAGAAAAGATTTTTCTTGAAATCTAAAATAAAACTAGCCACACTAATTTCTTTTAAAACTAATTCACATCTAGAACCCTCACCCCCACTCTTCAATGTGTATTTCACCATTTCATATACCATTTTTTTACTATTGTCTTCCCAAGATCTTGTTCGCACCCCTCATGGAAACATGTGTTAAATTTGGATAAGCCAACACATTCTAAACACTTCTAATTTAAGCAAGCATTTCTGTAAAAGAAACAATCATCAATTCTATGACATAAAAATTGATCTAGAAAGTCTCTTGATGATTTTGGAAGCCCACTAGCACCACAATTCTCCAATATTTTTATTATTATGCAAAGTAGAATGGATGGAGCGTAATAGTTCATGGTGCATAGAAAAATTGACATGATATTTTCTTAGAAATGCCATCATTAGGTCACTAATTTTGAAATGAATTTCTTTCTTCCTCTAATCTACCCTATCTTTATACTTGGTTACTAAATTTTCCAAGTGATTCTTCACTTGATTATGGACTGTCTTCATAAGTTCTGCAAGTGTCTACCCTGTGGCACTTCTTGATTTTATGTCTTGTAAATCCCTTAGTTCCATGGGTCCCCTTGGATGAAATTAGAATCCTCCTTATACAGATCCTTGATCTACTCCAATCCCATACTTTGTAACTTGACTTCTTGGATTGAAAGTATCCTCTTGCTTAAAGCATCAACCACCTTGTTGGTAGTCCCCTTGTTGTGTTTTATTGAGAAGGTAAATGCTTGAATCTACTCCACCCATTTAACATGTATGTGGTTGAGTTTATCTTTCCTATTCAGGAAGCTAAGGGCATGATTATCAGTATACACTATAAGATCCTTTGGCATAAGGTAGTGTTTCCATTTCTTTAGGGCTTGAACCATGGAGTACAGTTCAAGGTCATAAGTGGAATACTTTTTCTTAGCTTCATTCAACTTCTCTGAGAAAAATTCAATGGGATGATTCTCCTAACTAAGGACTACTCCTATAACATGCTTACTATCATTACACTCTATAGTAAACAACTTATCAAAACTAGGTAGCATTAGGGTGGGTAATTCTGCCACTTTCTTTTTCAAAAGTTGAAAAACTTCTCTCTATTGTTTCAGTCCACCTAAACTTACATTTGATTCCCCCTTTTACAGTATCAATTATGGGAGCTACTATCCCAATGAATCCCCTAAAAAACTTCCTATAAATTAGACTATAGCTCATGACAAGCTTCATAGTATCTACTGAGCATCTAAGACAATTTATAGTATTGCTTGAGCATAGTAGAGTCTACTGAGCTTTCTAGTACAAGTGATGAAGATCTTCATGTTAACTGAGCTCTATAGTGTTAACCAAGTATATTAGTGTCTACCAAGCTCATAATGTTAACAAAGTGAATTCAGTGTTGACTGAGCCATGTAGTGTCAATTGAGTGGTTCGATATCTACCAAGTTTTTCATTGTTCACCGAGTCATACAATATTGATCGAGTTCCTACTACTTGAAGTGATTAGTATGGACCAAGATTTAATGTCAACCAAGTGCCAGAGTATGTCGAGTGTTGACAATGTTTTCTAAGTTTTAGAATATCACGAGTTATCTTTAGAACTTGAGTTATAGCAGTGGGTAAACTTTGTGAATTATGATGAATTTGGTATTATAGCCAACTCCAAAAGGTAGTTAAGTGGATTGATATATATATATATATATATATATATATATATATATATATATATATATATATATATATATATATATATATATATATATATATATATATATATATATATATATATATATATATATATATATATATATATGTAATACATTGTATCATACTCAAAAGGTTGCACAAAAAGGTAATATATATGTGAACAAGTAATAAGTAGATGAATGATAATTGAAGAAGACTAAAAGCAGTATAAGGAAAAGAAGATACTTATCTATCACAATCAGGTGATCATTGTAATTCAAGGAATCTCATTCAATAAATCAAAGTTGTAGATTAGAGATCAAGGGTATGTGCAGGATCATGGTGTTTGAAAAAGTGGTGATCTGAAAAATCTATAGTTCTGAAATATCTCAAACCATTTCAAAATCTATTCCAACTATTTTCCCACCCACCCTGATACTAAATGAAAATAATTAATATCTTTATAAGGTCTACTATATCTTTTGATACCAAACCTATATGGTCAACTTTAAAAACATCCTTAAAATGTGCTTTTGGCCTATTTTTATGTGATTTTTACTTCAAACATGTAGCTGATGACTTTTTTTTTCACCAAAATTTGATGAAATGAAAAGGGTTTCTTAAGAATGTTCTTATCTTTCCATAAATGTAAGGTTTGCCAAATTATGAGTTTAGTAAGTAATTATTACTTATTTTTCTAATGGAGTTACATATAAAGTGCTAACTGACACGCTACTTGAAAAACAACTATAACTTTCAAATGGTACAACACTTTTTAAACCCAAAAAGATGCATCACATTCTATGTTTCTTCTATTATAAGGAAAAAAATGAAAAATTGAATTTTGTAGAGTTTTGAATTAGTTAAGGTGGTTAGACATGACAATTTTTTTATTCCAAAAATACTAAAGTCATAAATTAATTATTAATTATTTATTTAGAATAAAAATACCCAAAAATATGTGTCACATCCAGGCATGAGTCTACTACTCATATCTAGAATATTATTAAAAAATATTATCATTTGATTTTGATTAAGGTGGTCAAACATAAGTCTACTTCTTATTTTTGTTCTAAATTTTTTGTAATATTGCATTAAAATTCAAAATTTTGACCAGTCAATTTTTTTTTTTTTGAGATAAGTCCTAGTAGTTTAGAAACTAGATTCAATTTGATAGAGATTCTTTTCTCTCAACTTTTTGATATAAAGTTAATAACAAGTAGAAAATTGCATGTCAAGTTGACATAACCCTCATTTTCTAATTTTTTATTGCCACTTAAGAGCATAGTTTGGTTGACCATGATCCTACACATACCCTCAACCACTTGTTCATCCTAACAGGTGTATCAGTCAAATCCTTTCACAAGGTGGACTTAACATTCTTATTCTAAATCTCCTACAAAGTGCATACTTAATTGAATGTTTGTAAATCCTTTAACAAGGTGGACCTAACAATCCTTATTGCTCCTAAGAAGGAAGATCACCTGAAGTGGTCAATTGTAAGTCTTAACATGCCAACTTTATACTGCAGTCATAAAGCTTGTGGGTATCATCCCCAACCCAGTTTTACTTTCTATTTTGGAAGGTTTCTGGGTTACCAATCTTGTGTCAAAGTGTTATGAATATTTTATTGTTTTCAATCTTTCATGCATACAACTAGATCATATTACATGGTGAATGTTTAATTGGCGAATTAAGTTTAAATTTTTATTAGTTCCTGATTCACCCCTCCCATCTCAATAACCTAGTGTATATTACATTTCCAACACATACAACCATCATAAATAGATTATATCTCTTAAGGGTTCCATGACGTTGAATCACATGTACAAGTTTATTAATATTAAAACTAACACATAACCAAAATCTACATCATGGAATAATCACAAGTACAAATCCAATTAAATAATATATAATTATATAAGATACCACTTGGCAATAATCAGAATGCATAGTCATCCACTATACAAGTCACAAAGTATGAAAAGCTCAAAGAATATACATCATCAATAAAATAAACTATCTCATAAGATCTCTAATAATCAAGTATGGTACACCAAAATATAACCATCCAACAAATACACAAGATCAAAAAAAAGGAACAACTGCACAAGAACATCCAACAACGAACTCCAACTGTTAGATCTCAATGGTATAAGAAAATGCACTACCACCCGACCTCATGGAACCTAAATGGATCACTCCCACAGTGCTGAGGACATAGTCTCAAGTCCCAAACAAATATCAATCCACAAGTCATAACCAACATCTCGGTAAAGGAAGTCCTGATAGCAATCTATCTTAAAGGTACCAAGACATAAGTATCATCTAATCCTAGAGGCAACAAAGACATGTAGGAAATCTACTATTCAAGTGGGCAAGTATCATTGCATGAGCCAACTATAAGGTTACCTTGGCAACCTCTCTAGACTCTGACCCCCTAGTGTCTCTATGCAGCACCAGTATCCTTTCATACAGACAAGGCACACTAATGAAGCAAGGTTGTAATCAAGCATCCTCTCTACTCCCATCCTAGCATGTATTAGCACTTGAGGCATGGGCAAGGAAAAACAATGACTCTTATTAATTCATTTTACTCTCATTTAATAAAATGTTATCACTTATTAAAACAACTTACAATGGGTTACCCAGGCAACCACTTAGGGCTCTGGCCTCCATTGCAAGCCACTTCCCAACATACACATAGATTACCTAAGTTAGGTTCATAAAAATATAACTCATAAAATCACAATTTCTACCTCAATCCTTTACAAGCAACTAGAAAACACCTATAGATAAAACATAGTATTCACCTTAGTCCTTTACAAGCAACTGGAAAGTGCCTAAAGACCAATCACAATAATCACCTCAATCCTATGCAAGCAATTAGAAAAACCAAAGTTAACCAAATGAATACTCAAGGTTTACAATAAGAAAGTCCCAATAATCACCTTAGTCCTATACAAGCAACTGGAAAGTATCAAAAGCTAACTAATCGAAACTTAATGGTTACACAGGAAAATCACACAATTCACCTTAGTTCTACACAAGAAACTAGAAAGCACTAACAAACATTTGATCAAAACTCATCATAGAAAATACGTGACTACATCACAATGGTTGGGTATAAAAGATCATATACATAACATCATCACATAACAACATCCCCCAAGCCTTTGGTAAACATCCAAAATTGATCAATACACTAAGTCAAACCCAAACCCCAACACAAAAGAAAATGTACATCACGTCAAATATATAACAAAAGTAGTTTCATAAATTGTTTGGTTTTGAAAACATATGATTTTGATTAAACACTAGGGTTCAATTTTTTTTTTTTTTTTTTAAAGTCACAAATTTACCAAAGTTTACAAATTCCCTTTAACGGATAGATGATTATTTAATTAAATCAATATTAGATTTAAAAATAAATAACACAATTATACTTTATTGATTTAAATTAAAACTCAATTTCATAATCTCGTAATAATTAACTAAAATTATAGATTTTTAAAATATTATTAAAATTAAATAATAACTTAAATTAATATTATAATAATCATTAATTCATTAATAAAATAATGTTAACATTATTTATTAATAATAATAATTATCAATTTAATAATATAGAAAAATTTATTAATACTTAATAATAGTATTTAAACATTTAACATATTAATATTTAATATTTAATATATTATAAAACTTTATTAAAAAAATTTAATAATAATAATAACAAAATCTAAACTAACATTTTAGGCTCGTCGACCCTTGTTGCTAATGGCAACACTGGCTGTTTAGGCAGATTTGGTTGCAACAACAGCTACGGCTATTGCCGACGGCACTGGCTGCCTTTGCAGCTAGTGGCCATAATAGTACGAGAAGGGGGACGGGGAGGTCATTGCCTAGATTCCCTCTTTCAAATTATATTATATTTTTTATACATTTTTAATAAAAAATTAAAACATAAAACAAATGCTCACCCCTAAAACAAATGATATTCTACGATTTCTAGCAAATAATATGTGATAAAAATTAACACAATAAATTATTTACCATGGTAATTTTTATTACATATATATGTTAATAAAATTTTCATAATAGATCTGAGAGGGAAAACAAGAGCAACCAATTGAATTTTGCATATCAAATTTTTATCTATTTTCCAAACCCTACCCGAATCAAAATATGAATCTTTAAACTTACAAAACAACAGTTTCCCATATTAAATTCATTTACAAATATTTTAGAAATGAAGAACAATAAATTCACAAACAAGCATCAACCCAATTAAATTTTGAAATAATTCCATTCAAACATGCAGAAGACAGATATTCCAAAGGAAGAACCTACTATGCAAAATTGACAAGATCCTACTTGGATTTGATGCTAAAAAAATAGATGCATGGAGCTTGCAAGCAAAATCCCTTTCTTTCGAAAACCCTCTTCTTGGAAATTGGTTCCTCCAAATCTGTGTATAGAGAAATGAGCTCTAATTTCTTAATAAAGAGCTTTCTCCAATTAGGGCTTCAGTTTCACAATCACGCAAAACCTTTTTCTTAATTAATTTATTATATTTTAATTTCATGTGCAAGATTTTGCATTTTAATTAAAATAAACTTTATTAAATTAATTATTTCTCTCTCTTATTAAATCGCAAGACATTTTTAATAAAAGATTTATTAATTTAACTAATAATAATATGTAGAGTTTATTATAAAAATGAAACTCCTAATATATCATTATTAAATAAAGTAAATATGATTACACCAAAATTAGGAATTTAATTAAATCTTTTAATTTGATTTAATTACAACTAAACATCACAACAGACCCATAAAACCAAATATGAAAACCCAATTTAAAGAATAGAGTACTAGATTAAATTCAAGGATCAAAATCATGAATTCATGTCACTTGACAAATTTGGAAGGGTAAATAACTCAGATACTTGTCCTACTTTCTAGGACAATTGGCTTAAGGTTAGGATTTGGACTCAAGAATTATCTCCCCTTTTTTACCATTGAGATATTGCGATAGGGCACACTCATCCTGGCAATTCAGGGAAGTTGATACTCGGTACCTGTAATTTGCATAAAATCCGAGCATGTACATACACATATAATTTAAACTAAAAGGGAAATGGTGGGAAGTGGTGCATCGTATAGATCTTGACTAGCAGGTGACTATGACTCCCTCCTTCAACCACATCAAAAATGACAAACATAAAGTAAAACATACAAGTGCACCATACATATGCAAGTGTGGGATAAGTAACCATAGAAAATTGCATATAAATCATCCATCTATCTATCATAATGAAATAACTAAAATCACTATATGAACATACGTAACATCATCATTGAAAGGATAAACATAAGAAGTTGAAATAATCATATATTAAGTAGCTTATCAAATATATCAACTGAATATGAATTATCATCTAATCAAATTTAGTAACCAAGTACTGCGAATCAAAAAATTGGCCTAAAAGATTCTGAAAATCCAACATGAAAAGAAAACTAGGGGTAGGCATTACAATTAGAGTATTGTCTCTGGAAATTCTTTGATTGCAAGATCCAAATGAAGTCTGAATGGGAATAGGCCCTTCCCATGGCTTATAAGAATCTAATAAATAGAAATTTTTAACCATGTTATCACAGTCATCAAAAGAGACAAGATCATGTTTCATGAAGATTCCAATCTTGTTCCCTATTATTTCTAACAGATCTAGATCTTTGAGTTCCAAATGTAGCGGTGAAAGACAGATCGAAAACAGAGAGAAACTGAGATCCTCAAAATGGGCGAAGCGATTGGGGCTCCTTGTTTCAATGAAAAGCTTGTGCCCATCCATCAACCAATTTCTTTGTTTCTCGAATGTTCCTCTAGCCTCTACACTCAAATATATTGAAATGAAAAACCCCCTCCCTGATTATATTGAAAGATTCAACTACGCTCGTCTAATGTTTGTGAATCCATTTTGTCAATGAATCTTTTGATCAAGAAAGATTCCAAAATATACCAATCAAACCTCTACAAAAAACATCTTCCACTTGACTTATGATAAGGTTATGAGGAATATTGACTTTCAGGCCCTTTGTCTATGTCAAGTTGGTTGTCCTTGGAATATCCTTGACATAGATTGAGCAATCTTTGTTTGGATCGAAGGGGGCTCTGAAATTTGTCAATGGGTCGTAGGTCGCAAAGAGGAATGTCGTTAGAGAATATAGGAAACCTACCTCTAAATTTTGCATGCAAATGCTAGGGAGCCCTCCCATTGTCAAAACTGCCTGGACCTCTTTCGTGCATGCGTCTCGAATGTTGGGTTCATCCAAGGAAAGATTTGACTCTCTCTCTCTCTCTCTCTCTCTCTCTCTCTCTCTCTCTCTCTCTATATATATATATATATATATATATATATATATATATATATATATATAACTTTTTCCATTATTTAATATTTTTTATAAATGTAGAAAACAATTTAAAATATGAATTAAAAATGTATTTACAAAGTAGCATTTATCTATCATTTATTATATCAATGTTTTTATAAAATTCTATTTCTTGAATTACAATTAATTGCTAAACTAAAAGATATGTCACTTATTAGATACCTACAACTTTAAATTCTTTTGTGACTTTTCAACAAAATTGTGATAAAGCAAAGCGAATAGAGCATAAGAAAGAGAGAATCTATTCAAATTACAATTTTGATTTTTATGAGATAGAATCTATTCAAATTGCAATTTTGATTTTTATCTTAAAGGCTCCATGTCATCACCAATGGGTTTCTTCCAAGACTTAACATCATTTTATTTAAAAACTTTATGAACAATCATAGAGCCTTCATAGAAAAAGCTAAAACCTAATAAAAGAGATGGATGATAAAATATCGAGGTATAACTCTCTACTTATCATTTCGCTAGATATAACCTCTTTAAAGCTATAAATGGTTTTATGGTTCGACCACTTTAATAGATGTCAATTTGGAAAGATCCATCATGTCACGAACAAACCTATTCAGATTGAGAAACGAAGAACCTCCTTCCCCAACCGCTTTGAAAGCCGCCTCTTTCAATTCCATGCCTCTTTTTCTTAGCTCCTTTGCTGTTCTCAATCTCCTCCCTTGTGACCACTGGATTTTCATCAACAAAGATGCTCTCATCCACTTTGAAAGCTGCCTCTTTCAAATCCATACCTCTTTTTCTTAGCTCCTTTGCTTTTGGACCCTCTATTAGTCCCCTCTCAAAATCCATGCCAATCTTCCACACATCCTTGCAAAAGCGGCAGTCCAGAAACTGGTCATGGAAATGAGGCCATCCGAGCATGGGAACTCCCATACTGATGCTCTCCAAACAAGAGTTCCACCCGCTGTGCGTAATAAACCCTCCTACGGAAGGGTGAGACAAAACTTCCACCTGAGGCGCCCATTTCACAATCAGTCCCCGATCTCTCACTCTCTCTTCAAAACCCTCCAGCATACCTCCCGCAATATCATTGCGGGACACCCACAGAAAAGGGTGCTGACTATTTTCCAACCCCATTGCCAATTCCTCCACCTGCTAGTTTGATGTGACTGCGAGGCTTCCGAAGGACACATAAATGACGGTATTGGGCAATTGGGAATCAAGCCATTTGAGACAGCTCTCGTCCTGCTCCAAAAGACTCGATTGCTTGCTCAAATCTTTTCCTTCCGAGAAATTGGGAAGAAACACAGGCCCCACTGCCAAAGCAGGGCAGCCGTTACAGGACAGCGCGTTTACTGTGTCAGGAGGTTCGAGCTCATCGAATGTGTTGATGAGCACATAGTCCGCCTTACTTTGAAATTGGGACTCGCGAAGAAACCACTGGAAGTAAACGTCCGATGTATCAGTAGTGCGATAGTAGGAACAGAGATCACTCGGCAACAGAGGCGGTAGATTACCGGGCAAGCAAGTGATCGCTCTATCCTTCCTCCTCATATGCTCCACTGCAATTATAAATCCTATGTTATTACAAGCATATTCGTGCAATCAAAATAAACCTTGAAATGAATAGATTTCGTACCTTTGACAGGAATGTGGCCGTGGGAGAGGAGGAGGTCGGAGTAGCACTGAGCAATAGAGGAGGCGGCGCACATTGGCCAGAAGATGACCCGAGGCACCTCCAGATTCTTCGCCACTTGATAAGTGCAAGACATGAAAGATTCCGCTATAATGCAAGTGATGGGAGGAGCGCCTTCAGCTAAGGCGCAGCGCAGATGATGTTCCAAGGCTGGGCCAAGGTTTTCTATTGCGACAATGTGGTCGGCAGGATTGGAGAGACGACCGTGATCTGGCGGCAACCCATCTGGAATGGTGAGAAACCTGAATTTTCCATCATCATTATCTATAGCAGCTCCTCTGAAGATGCGGTTGTGACTCCACTCGGTGTTGACGAAGGTGATGAAAACCCCTCTTGAGGAGAGAAGGTGGGCGAAATTAAAAAGAGGATTGATGGTGCCTTGGGCGGCCAGGTAAGGGACCACCACTGCGTGCAGACCATTCATCTCCATGCTGCCTTTCTCATCTCTTGAAATGAAACGAGCCTGGCCGCCTTATATTCCCAGGGAACCGTAGAATGTTCGGTTGAAATGGTAACGTGAAGAACACGAAAACAATCACGAAAATGGATCCTTCAAAATGGGTGATGTCAGGTCGCTTGTGTCACTTTTACCGATGGCTGAGACGGCTTTTAATTAAATAATCTGCCGAGCCTTTTAAATAATCCAAACAAACTAGACGTTGCTAAAATGTGGTCAATTCTTTAAAATACTTTAATATGAATTGGATCAGATTCGGAGAAAGGCGACCCGAAGAATGAGGAGTCGAAATATTTTAAGCTGTTTCTTCAGAATTTATAAGGAAACTGGACATCTTAAACAAGTGTCTATATAAGAAGCTGTTTTTTAAATTCAAAGATTGACAATCTCAGTGACAGAATAACTACCATGGAAGCAATGAGGTGCCTCGCTTATTTATCCCTTTATAGGTCACCTGATCATTTCTATTGTATGAACTAGAAAGCCAAATACATGTAGTACCTAAACTGAATTTAATTTAAGATGGATATCAATATGTTTTAGAAAAATAATTGATAAAATGTATTTTAAACTGAAAATATCAAAAGGAGTTTTACTTCAGTATTAGGGACTGAAAATAACAAAGCATTTCAAACTGTGTGACCAGATTCTTCAAGTGTTCAGACTGCAGACTATTTGATACGTTCCCATCCAAATATCATGTTCTATTTTCCTCTTGAGGCCTGAAAGACACCTCTCCCATCATTTCTTCACATTTAGTCAAATAGTTCATATGCAGACTGGTTCACACCCCTATGCTTTGATGGGCTGATTGCATCTGCTTAGGATTATTTTCAGCAAAAGGTCGAATTCATTGACTTCTTATGAGGACATTTTCCTGAGGTCTCTAGACTACAATTTTCATAGCTCCATTGCTTTCACACGAGTACCAAAGAAACCTTGTCAACATTTTTGGCCGCATGCATCACACAAGATATCTAACTTTTATTGAGGTTCTTTAACCTCTTTCATTTGATTTTAAGGTTATTTATTTTGATTGCAAATACAAATAACTTTAAGAAACGTTCTTTTGGAAAAAAACTATAAAATCATGGCGAATCAAACATTATTTTAGGAGAAAAAGTTAATTTCTATTGGCTATGATATGTTTTTGGAAAATTTCTTCTGAACTATGCCTAGTTTTCCTAGTCTACATTATTTTTTGTAAAGGATCTTGAGGTAAGTCACTTAGCATGGGTTGAGTGAGTTTTATTTTATTATTATTTGGATTCTGGGATATGTATGCAGTTGGATCAATTTTTCTATTATGTAGCTAAGATGTAATAAGAACCTTAGAAAAGATTTTTAAATATACATGTTCATAAGGAGATATAAAGAGCTACCTATTTAGAAGGAAAAGAAACCAACATTTACATACTCTTGAAGAAAATTGCAAAGCTAGGGCATGGCAATGGAATCACAGAGTAAGGGCACAACACAACAACAAAATCACAGAGCAAAGGCATGACATGACAACAAAATCGCAGAGAAATGGCATGACATCGAAATCACAAAGAAAGGGCATGACAATGAAATGCAGAGATGACAAGGACACGACAACCAAATCACAGAGCAGGGGCACAACAATGAAATACAGAGATCACAAGGGCACAACAACCAAATTGAAGAGCAAAGGCACAACAATGAAATGAAGAGATTGTGAAAAATCAAACTATTGCAGTCACTGATTATTAATCTCCTATCACAAATGATTATTAAACTGCTGAAAATAAATTCCCAGCTAATATCGAAGAATAACACAACTGCAACTTCACTTATAAAATACGGAAAGAAATGCGCAACACAATGAACACAATATTTTTGGACAAATTGTCCCTGGAAAAACCCCTAAGGGAAAACCAGTTCTACAGATGAGAAATTATATTAAACTTCAGCAAATCAAGAGATACAAAATTCCTTGCCTCTCACTGGCAGAACTCCGACAACCTCCTAATTTCTCCCGCTGATATTCCTCACTGCTATCCCTGCGCTAACACTGCGCCCTTGCTAACACTGCAAGACTGTTTGCTAACACTGCAAACGTTTTTCTCCCAAAGCTTCTTCACATCCAAATGACCCAATGACCCCTTTCTATACTACTCCTGTTGGTAAACCAACGATCGAGATTAAATCTAACCAACGGCTGAGATTAAGACAACTCGACAGCCAATAATAGAATTGGATGCAAAGTGTTTAAAAGGAATCACTAAAATTAGTAAATAATAACCATTTACTAATTTTTGGCAAGTGGACAAACAGCTGTCCAAACCACCCATAAATACAACCGCTATTCATAGATAAGGACGAACAGCTGTCCAAGCTACCCATAAATAGTGCTGCTATTTCTGGGTCAGAAATAACAGCTGTCCAACTAACAATAATTAACACTCCCTCTTAGCGAGGAAGCTGTTCTGCATGACACCCATCTTATCTCTGAAGAAGATAAATTTGGCCTTTCCCAAAGCCTTCGTCAGAATGTCTGCTACCTGCTCATCTGTAGGTATGTATTGTAGTTGAACAACTCCCCTTTGTACACAATCTCTGATGAAGTGATATCTGATATCTATATGTTTAGACCTATCATGAAACACTGGATTCAGACAACTTGATGCAACTCTGATTGTCACAATGTATCACAGTAGTCTCAACCTTCTGACCAAACAAGGCTACTAACAACTTTCGAAGCCATATACCTTCACATGTCGCCATGCTAGCTGCTATGTATTCTGCTTCTGCTGAACTTAGAGCCACAGACTTCTGCTTCCTGCTAAACCAAGATACAACTCCTGATCCCAAGCTGAAACAACACCCTGAAGTGCTCCTTTTGTCTGTTGTACTTCCTGCCCAATCTGCGTCAGTATAGCCTATCAACCTGATACCTTCACCTCGAACATATCTGATCCCATACTCGACTATCCCACACAAGTAATGTAGCACATGCTTAGCCGCTATCCAATGCATTCTCTTTGGTTCAACCATGAACTGACTAAGAGAGTTTACTACAAATGCTATATCTGGTCTAGTGTTGACCAAATACATAAGCGAACCAATTAACTGTCTATATAAAGTGGGATCTACATCTTTCTCCTTAGATGTATCTACCTTCCTCCAATTCGTGATCATGGGTGTAGACATGGCTTTGCAATCCTCCATCTCAAATTTCTTCAAGATTTCAATGCAATATTTCCCTTGGCCAAGGAAAATCTCCCCATCTGTCTGCCACACTTCCATGCCTAGAAAGTAGTGCATAAGTCCTAAATCCTTCATCTCGAACTCTTCTGCAAGGTTCCTCTTGCAATCCACTATGAGCCCTAGTGAACCTGTAAGAAATATGTCGTCCACATAAATAACAAGAATGAGAATCTCACCCCTAACCATCAAGTAGTAGAGGTTAGCATCTGCTTCACTCTTCACAAAGCCCATTTTCTGCAAGTATGTATCAATGAGCTCATACCATGCTCTAGGAGCCTGCTTGAGTCCATACAATGCTTTCTTCAATCTACACACGTGGGTCTCTTTGCTGTGTGCTACAAAGCCTTCTGGTTGTTCTATGTATACCTCCTCCTTCAACTCACCATTGAGGAATGCTGTCTTGACATCCATTTGATGGATCTGCCATCCCATCTGTGTTGCAAGTGAGATTACAGCTCATATAGAAGTATACCTGGCAACTGGAGCAAATGTCTCCTCATAGTCTATTCCCTCCTTCTGAGAGAACCCCTTTGCCACAAACCTAGCCTTGTATTTCTCGATGCTACCATCTGCACCGTGCTTTATCTTATAGATCCAACGTGATCCAACTACAACCCTATCTGTTGGTCTAGGTACTACCTCCCACACATCATTCTGCATTATTGAAGAATATTCCTCAACCAAGCATCTCGCCATACCTGATGTTCTGCAGCTTCCTGATAGCTAGAAGGCTCACTATCTACCAACTGACTAACTAATGCCACATAGTCATTGAACTTGGCTGGTTGTCTTCGCTGTCTAGTACTCTTCCTAGGAGCTCCCACAAACTCCTGAGTATCCCTTTGTGTATTTGGAACCACATGGTTCCTGCTGCCAACTGTAGAGGATGAAATGTCAACCTCTAAGTCTTCCAGATGCATTTCCTGTTGCACCTGTTGCTCCATACTCTGTGAATCTTCACTAACTGAGTCTACACTCGTACTGGTAACTGTACTTGAGCTTTGATGCCCTTGACTTGGTCTTGGAGCTTCTGTTGGCTGCTCACTGTGATCATCTGCTGGCAAATCTCTAGATCTCTTGAATGCCTTGTCCTCCATGAACTTGACATCCCGTCTGACAATAACTCTTTTAGTCTCCGGAACGAAAATCCTGTATGCCTTCTAGGTCTCACTGTACCCAACAAAGTACCCCCTCTCTGCAGTCTGATCTAACTTTGTACGTGTATCTCCAGGAATATGACAATATGCCAAACTCCCGAATATCCTGAACTGACTAACATCTGGCTTCTTCCCTATGAAAGCCTCCTCTGGTGTCATCTTCCCTAGAACCTTGTGTGGAACTCTATTCTGAATGTAGACTGCTGTATTACACACCTCTGCCCATAAGTAACGGGGCATGTCCTAGTCATGTAGCATAGCTCTTTCTGCCTCCGATATAGAACGGTTCTTCCTCTCAGCAACTCCATTCTGCTATGGATTGTAAGGAACAGTCCATTCTCTCTTGATTCCTTCTCTGGTGCAGAATTCTTGGAAGACATTTCCTTTGTACTCGCCTCCATTGTCTGACCGAAGAACCTTTATCTTCTTTCCTGTCGAGTTCTCCACAAGAGCCTTGAACTCTTGGAATCGACTGAAAACCTCATCTTTAGTCTTCAAGAAGTATATCCAGGTCTTTCTAGAGAAGTCATCGATAAAAGTAACATAGTACTCATATCCTCTGAGAGATATCGTTGACATTGGTCCACAAACATCTGAATGTACTAGATCAAGAACACCCTTAGATCTGGTGTCACTCCTTGGAAAAGATGCTTTCACAAACTTCCCCAACACACATCCCTTACATACATCGTCATGCTCTGTGCTCACCTCTGGAACACCTGTCACGGTCTCACGAAGTAATCTAAGTGCTCCATGATGAATATGGCCCAACCTCCTATGCCATAGCTCTCCAAGATCTCTAGGATTACTGTTGCTCATAAGTGCCTTAGGAGTATCAAACTGCAATCTATATAGGCGACCACTCCTAACTCCAATAGTTATGGGTGATTTCCAATCCTTGTGCTTAATCAACACATGTGTCCCTCTAAAGAGTACATTATACCCCCTATCCTGAAGAACAGATACAGAAATAAAATTCATACCTAAGCCCGGCACATATAACACATCATGAAGAGGAATTATCTTTCCATTCTCCCTCTGAAACTGAACAGTCCCTTTCCCAACAGGGTTGAGTTTGGACAAGTTTCCCATAGAAATCTGGATGTTGGTGTCCTCCTCCTTGTAACTGGAGAAGTACTCTCTAACTCCTGTCATATGAAATGACGCCCCACTATCTATATACCAAACACACTGTGAGGTTGAGCTAACCATACAAGCTATGAGTGCAAACTCATCTTCCATTCTGCTGGAGAGTTCTTCTGCACTTGCTGAAGCTGCCACCTGCTTCTTACCCTTTTTCCTCTCTGGGCAATCACTGACATAGTGGCCAAACTCGTGACATCCAAAGCACTTGACCTTAGAAAGGTCCTTCTTCTTTTCACTTTGTGAATTTGATCCTTTGCTAGATCCCTTCTTTATTCTCCCTTTACCCGCTAGGGCAACGTTCTCTTGTTCCACCTCATTTTTCTGACTCTTGTTGGCCCCATTGACAAGACTTAGTCTAAACTCCTCCTGAGTGAAATCAGTCCATAGTCGATCCCAACTCGATAAAGTATCTCGTCCACTGACAACTTGAACAAAGACACTCCATTGTTTAGTAAACCCATTTAGGGCTATTCTCACTAGCTCATCATCACTAGGGCTATCTCCAACAGCTGCTAACTCATCCTTGACAAGTCAGAGCCTGGTGAGGTAACTTGTGACGTCTTCTCCCTGATTCATCCGGGTATTCTTTAGCTTCTCTCTGAGAATCAACTTCCTGTTAGTGGTAGCATTCTGGTACAGATTTAGAATGGCGTCCCACATCTTCTTTGCTGTATCTAGCTCCGAGATATGTGGAACAATATGATCCTTGACACCATCAAGGATAATCCTCCTCGCTTTGGCATCGTCCTTCCTATATGCTGCAAGCTGTGTTGCATCCGTTGGTAGAGGTACACCACTGGTAGCATAATCCTTGATACCATTCTCTTCCAACAATAAAGAAATTCTGGCCTTCCAGACACCAAAATTTGAGGCACCATCCAATCTATCCTGATCTCTCAAACCAGCTGAAGCCATCTCAAGGGTTTAAAGCAATAATAAATCTAAAGAGATCAAAATTTCTTTCCTAGGGCAAAACTCTTCTACCCTTAACAATGCTCTGATGCCATGTGAAAAATCAAACTATTGCAGTCACTGATTATTAATCTCCTATCACAAATGATTATTAAACTGCTGAAAATAAATTCCCAGCTAATATTGAAGAATAACACAACTGCAACTTCACTTATAAAATACGGAAAGAAATGCGCAACACAATGAACACAATATTTTCGGACAAATTGTCCCTGGAAAAACCCCTAAGGGAAAACCAGTTCTACAGATGAGAAATTATATTAAACTTCAGCAAATCAAGAGATACAAAATTCCTTTCCTCTCACTGGCAGAACTCCGACAACCTCCTAATTTCTCCCGCTGATATTCCTCACTGCTATCCCTGCGCTAACACTGCGCCCTTGCTAACACTGCAAGACTGTTTGCTAACACTGCAAACTGCTTCTCCAAAGCTTCTTCACATCCAAATGACCCAATGACCCCTTTCTATACTACTCCTGTTGGTAAACCAACGACCGAGATTAAATCTAACCAACGGCTGAGATTAAGACAACTCGACAGCCAATAATAGAATTGGTTGCAAAGTGTCCAAAAGGAATCACTAAAATTAGTAAATAATATCCATTTACTAATTTTTGGCAAGTGGACAAACAGCTGTCCAAACCACCCATAAATACAACCGCTATTCATAGATAAGGACGAACAGCTGTCCAAGCTACCCATAAATAGTGCTGCTATTTCCGGGTCAGAAATAACAGCTGTCCAACTAACAATAATTAATAGAGATCACAACAACGAAATTGCAGAGCAATGGTACGCCAACGAAATTCAGAGATATATCATAGGAATGAAATGCACCAAGCACAAGGGCATGGCGACATTCAGAGCTATCCACCCTCATTTGGATCTGTCCACCTTCTTTTGTGTATAACTCTCCACAATAGGCATCACAATTACAATGCTTACATAGGTATTGCGACGACGTCGAGGAAAATTGCAAAAAAAAAATGAAAATCACCATAAATTAGACTACCGTTGCAAATTTGCATCGCAATTTGACCCAAATGTTGTAGTGGACATGTCCAATGGGAGCCAATTTGTGAAATTGTCACTTAGGCATTGGGTGGACATCGCAATTTAGGCCCAAACGTAATAGTGAGTAGTTAAGAATTGGGATGGAATTGTGTATTTTGGAGAACATGATTAACCTCAAATAAATTTTGACTTAAGAGTCATATTTTGGAAATTTGAAATGTTGGACAAAGCTAGAAATGAGCTAGAGACCATAAGATTATAAAATTATCAAGAATTCAACTAATGACTATCATTTTTAAAGCTCACAATTTTGATGTTTTTAAATTTGTTTCAACCCAAAAGATAGAATTTTTGGACATATGACTCATACATACCATATAAAATATTAGCCACTTCATAGATCTATTTTAGGTGGCTTAAACATCACACACAAAAGCTTGATTTTCTAGACTGAAAATGTTAAATAGTCAAAATTGACTTATTTTTGCAAATTTAATTCTTCGTTAGTGTGTGATGTTTAAGAATGATCAATATATTTAAATTATATGTAATTCAAAAAATATTAAGAAAAAGTGACATATGTACTATGAATAAATGATTTATACACATATTTGCTTTCAATCTACACAAAAAAATTCTCATTGAAAAATTGAACTTCAAAGAAAGAGATATTTAAATACATTATATCAAATTTATGACAAACTTAGCTATAAAAGCTGATTTAGCTATTAATGGTGTGAAAAATCAAACTATTGCAGTCACTGATTATTAATATCCTATCATAAATGATTATTAAACTGCTGAAAACAAATTCTCAGCTAATATCGAAAAATAACACAACTGCAACTTCACTTAAAATACGGAAAGAAATGCGCAACAGAATCAACACAATATTTTCGGACAAATTGTCCCTGGAAAAACCCCTAAGGGAAAACCAGTTCTACAGATGAGAAATTATATTAAACTTCAGCAAATCAAGAGATACAAAATTCCTTGCCTCACACTGGCAGAACTCCGACAACCTCCTAATTTCTCCCGTTGATATTTCTCACTGCTATCCCTGCGCTAACACTGCGCCCTTGCTAACACTGCAAGACTGTTTGCTAACACTGCAAACTGCTTCTCCAAAGCTTCTTCACATCCAAATGACCCAATGACCCCTTTCTATACTACTCCTGTTGGTAAACCAACGACCGAGATTAAATCTAACCAACGGCTGAGATTAAGACAACTCGACAGCCAATAATAGAATTGGTTGCAAAGTGTCCAAAAGGAATCACTAAAATTAGTAAATAATAACCATTTACTAATTTTTGGCAAGTGGACAAACAGCTGTCCAAACCACCCATAAATACAACCGCTATTCATAAATAAGGACGAACAGCTGTCCAAGCTACCCATAAATGGTGCTGCTATTTCCGGGTCAGAAATAACAGCTGTCCAACTAACAATAATTAACACTCCCTCTTAGCGAGGAAGCTGTTCTGCATGACACCCATCTTATCTCTGAAGAAGATAAATTTGGCCTTTCCCAAAGCCTTCGTCAGAATGTCTGCTACCTGCTCATCTGTAGGTATGTATTGTAGTCGAACAACTCCCCTTTGTACATAATCTCTGATGAAGTGATATCTGATATCTATATGTTTAGACCTATCATGAAACACTGGATTTTCAGACAACTTGATGCAACTCTGATTGTCACAATGTATCACAGTAGTCTCAACCTGCTGACCAAACAAGGCTACTAACAACTTTAGAAGTCATATAGCTTCACATGTCGCCATGGTAGCTGCTATGTATTCTGCTTCTGCTGAACTTAGAGCCACAGACTTCTGCTTCCTGCTGAACCAAGATACAACTCCTGATCCCAAGCTGAAACAACACCCTGAAGTGCTCCTTTTTTCTATTGTACTTCCTGCCCAATCTGCGTCAGTATAGCCTATCAACCTGATACCTTCACCTCGAACATATCTGATCCCATACTCGACTGTACCACACAAGTAACGTAGCACATGCTTAGCCGCTATCCAATGCATTCTCTTTGGTTCAACCATGAACTGACTAAGAGAGTTTACTGCAAATGCTATATCTAGTCTAGTGTTGAACAAATACATAAGTGAACCAATCAACTGTCTATATAAAGTGGGATCTACATCTTTCTCCTTAGATGTATCTACCTTCCTCCAATTCGTGATCATGGGTGTAGACATGGCTTTGCAATCCTCCATCCTGAATTTCTTCAAGATTTCAATGCAATATTTCCCTTGACCAAGGAAAATCTCCCCATTTGTCTGCCACACTTCCATGCCTAGAAAGTAGTGCATAAGTCCTAAATCCTTCATCTCGAACTCTTCTGCAAGGTTCCTCTTGCAATCCACTATGAGCCCTAGTGAACCTGTAAGAAATAGGTCGTCCACATAAAGAACAAGAATGAAAATCTCACCCCTAACCATCAAGTAGTAGAGGTTAGCATCTGCTTCACTCTTCACAAAGCCCATTTTCTGCAAGTATGTATCAATGCGCTCATACCACGCTCTAGGAGCCTGCTTGAGTCCGTACAACGCTTTCTTCAATCTGCACATGTGGGTCTCTTTGTTGTGTGCTACAAAGCCTTCTGGTTGTTCTATGTATACCTCCTCCTTCAACTCACCATTGAGGAATGCTGTCTTGACATCCATTTGGTGGATCTGCCATCCCATCTGTGCTGCAAGTGAGATTACAGCTCGTATAGAAGTATACCTGGCAACTGGAGCAAATGTCTCCTCATAGTCTATTCCCTCCTTCTGAGAGAACCCCTTTGCCACAAACCTAGCCTTGTATTTCTCGATGCTACCATCTGCACCGTGCTTTATCTTATAGATCCAACGTGATCCAACTACAACCCTATCTGTTGGTCTAGGTACTACCTCCCACACATCATTCTACATTATTGAAGAATATTCCTCAACCATAGCATCTCGCCATACCTAATGTTCTGCAGCTTCCTGATAGCTAGAAGGCTCACTATCTACCAACTGACTAACTAATGCCACATAGTCATTGAACTTGGCTAGTTGTCTTCACTGTCTAGTACTCTTCCTAGGATCTCTCACAAACTCCTGAGTATCCCTTTGTGTATCTGGAACCACATGGTTCCTGCTGCCAATTATAGAGGATGAAATGTCAACCTCTAAGTCTTCCAGATGCATTTCCTGTTGCACCTGTTGCTCCATACTCTGTGAATCTTCACTAACTGAGTCTACACTCATACTGGTAACTGTACTTGAGCTTTGATGCCCTTGACTTGGTCTTGGAGTTTCTGTTGGCTACTCACTCTGATCATCTGCTGGCAAATCTCTAGATCTCTTGAATGCCTTGTCCTCCATGAACTTGACATCCCATCTGACAATAACTCTTTTAGTCCCTGGAATGAAAATCCTATATGCCTTTGAGGTCTCACTGTACCCAACAAAGTACCCCCTCTCTGCAGTCTGATCTAACTTTGTCCGTGTATCTCCAGGAATATGACAATATGCCAAACTCCCGAATATCCTGAAGTGACTAACATCTGGCTTCTTCCCTGTGAAAGCCTCCTCTGGTGTCATCTTCCCTAGCACGTTGTGTGGAACTCTATTCTGAATGTAGACTGCTGTATTACACGCCTCTGCCCATAAGTAACGGGGCATGTCCTGGTCATGTAGCATAGCTCTTGTTGCCTCCGATATAGAACGGTTCTTCCTCTCAGCAACTCCATTCTACTGTGGATTGTAAGGAACAGTCCATTCTCTCTTGATTCCTTCTCTGGTGCAGAACTCCTGGAAGACATATCCTTTGTACTCGCCTTCATTGTCTGACCGAAGAACCTTTATCTTCTTTCCTGTCGAGTTCTCCACAAGAGCCTTGAACTCTTGGAATCGACTGAAAACCTCATCTTTAGTCTTCAAGAAGTATATCCAGGTCTTTCTAGAGAAGTCATCGATAAAAGTAACATAGTACTCATATCCTCTGAGAGATATCGTTGACATTGGTCCACAAACATCTGAATGTACTAGATCAAGAACACCCTTAGATCTGGTGTCACTCCTTGGAAAAGATGCTTTCACAAACTTCCCCAACACACATCCCTTACATACATCGTCATGCTCTATGCTCACCTCTGGAACACCTGTCACGGTCTCACGAAGCAATCTAAGTGCTCCATGATGAATATGGACCAACCTCCTATGCCATAGCTCTCCAAGATCTCTAGGATTACTGTTGCTCATAAGTGCCTTAGGAGTATCAAACTGCAATCTATAAAGGCGACCACTCCTAACTCCAATAGTTATGGGTGATTTCCAATCCTTGTGCTTAATCAACACATGTGTCCCTCTAAAGAGTACATTATACCCCCTATCCTGAAGAACAGATACAGAAATAAAATTCATACCTAAGCCCGGCACATATAACACATCATGAAGAGGAATTATCTTTCCATTCTCCCTCTGAAACTGAACAGTCCCTTGCCCAACAGGGTTGAGTTTGGACAAGTTTCCCATAGAAATCTGGATGTTGGTGTCCTCCTCCTTGTAACTGGAGAAGTACTCTCTAACTCCTGTCATATGAAATGACGCCCCACTATCTATATACCAAACACACTGTGAGGTTGAGCTAACCATACAAGCTATGAGTGCAAACTCATCTTCCATTCTGCTGGAGAGTTCTTCTGCACTTGCTGAAGCTGCCACCTGCTTCTTACCCTTTTTCCTCTCTGGGCAATCACTGACATAGTGGCCAAACTCGTGACATCCAAAGCACTTGACCTTAGAAAGGTCCTTCTTCTTCTTTTCACTTTGTGAATTTGATCCTTTGCTAGATCCCTTCTTTGCTTTCCCTTTACCCGCCAGGGCAACGTTCTCTTGTTCCACCTCATTTTTCTGACTCTTGTTGGCCCCATTGACAAGACTTAGTCTAAACTCCTCCTGAGTGAAATCAGTCCATAGTCGATCCCAACTCGGTAAAGTATCTCGTCCATTGACAACTTGAACAAAGACACTCCATTGTTTAGTAAACCCATTTAGGGCTATTCTCACTAGCTCATCATCACTAGGGCTATCTCCAACAGCTGCTAACTCATCCTTGACAAGTCTGAGCCTGGTGAGGTAACTTGTGACATCTTCTCCCTGATTCATCTAGGTATTCTTTAGCTTCTCTCTGAGAATCAACTTCCTGTTAGTGGTAGCATTCTGGTATAGATTTAGAATGGCGTCCCACATCTTCTTTGCTGTATCTAGCTCCGAGATATGTGGAACAATATGATCCTTGACACCATCAAGGATAATCCTCCTCGCTTTGGCATCGTCCTTCCTATATGCTGCAAGCTGTGTTGCATCCGTTGGTAGAGGTACACCACTGGTAGCATAATCCTTGATACCATTCTCTTCCAACAATAAAGAAATTCTGGCCTTCCAGACACCAAAATTTGAGGCACCATCCAATCTATCCCGATCTCTCAAACCAGCTGAAGCCATCTCAAGGGTTTAAAGCAATAATAAATCTAAAGAGATCAAAATTTCTTTCCTAGGGCAAAAATCTTCTACCCTTAACAATGCTCTGATACCATGTGAAAAATCAAACTATTGTAGTCACTGATTATTAATCTCCTATCATAAATGATTATTAAACTGCTGAAAACAAATTCTCAGCTAATATCGAAAAATAACACAACTGCAACTTCACTTAAAATACGGAAAGAAATGCGCAACAGAATCAACACAATATTTTCGGACAAATTGTCCCTGGAAAAACCCCTAAGGGAAAACCAGTTCTACAGATGAGAAATTATATTAAACTTCAACAAATCAAGAGATACAAAATTCTTTGCCTCACACTGGCAGAACTCCGACAACCTCCTAATTTCTCCCGCTGATATTTCTCACTGCTATCCCTACGCTAACACTGCGCCCTTGCTAACACTGCAAGACTGTTTGCTAACACTGCAAACTGCTTCTCCAAAGCTTCTTCACATCCAAATGACTCAATGACCCCTTTCTATACTACTCTTGTTGGTAAACCAACGACCGAGATTAAATCTAACCAACGGCTGAGATTAAGACAACTCGACAGCCAATAATAGAATTGGTTGCAAAGTGTCCAAAAGGAATCACTAAAATTAGTAAATAATAACCATTTACTAATTTTTGGCAAGTGGACAAACAACTGTCCAAACCACCCATAAATACAACCGCTATTCATAGATAAGGACGAACAGCTGTCCAAGCTACCCATAAATGGTGCTGCTATTTCCGGGTCAGAAATAACAGCTGTCCAACTAACAATAATTAACAAATGGCAAATGGTCGATTCTTCCTCTGCTTTATGTGAGAACTAGCCCTTTAAATTTTTGGCTTTTTAAAGTATACCCGGTGACCAGACATTCATTGGTATTTCCTGCCAAAAATGATTGACAATGAAATTTATAGTAACGTTTTGTCTGTTTATCATCTCTGATATGACTTCGAGTTGCTAAAATAATTGATTTCTTGGATAGTATCAATAAGCATTGTTAGTTCTAACTTCTCTATAGCCAGAAAGAGTTGTTATTTTTAATTCTCTAAAACATATTACGCATGTCATTTATTCTCTAAACTCAGAAATGTAGACAATACATTCGTTTCTTAGATATAAAGATGATAATAATAGTAATACATTTAATTATTTATATAATTGAATTTAGTTTATAAATGAATTATTTTCATTAGTTAAAATTAAATTTAAATAATTAAAGTTAATTTTATAATATATGAATTAAATTGTTATTAATTATTTTTAATATACTTTTATTTTTTTTTCCTGCTATATTATAGTTCTTAACTAAGATTTCTAGTTAACTAATTTATTTCTAAGAGGAAATGGATAGAAGGACTAATTTTGATTCTTATATATAGCTTCTAAAGAAAGTTATTTATCATTTGAACTTAATTCAATTTTTAGATAAATAGATAAATGAACTAAATGTTAGAATTTATACTTTTTCATTGCTAAATTTATATATTTCTACTTTCAAACTATCTTAAATCAACTTCTTCTCTAAATCACCTTGTTAAGTTGTATCTAATTTCTAGACATTACTATCATCTTCTACTACCATATGAATGATTTCAAATCTTTTGAGATCTTATTAATCTATTTCATATTCCAAAACTCCCTTTGCTTCTAGCAAATTAACATTAAAGTCATAGTTTATTGAGATCTATTAGATTTCCACAATCCATGCTAATGTGCTCACAAATTTTTGGATTTGATTGTGTACAGTTTTTTTACATCAACGTTTCAGATCATACTACATGATCCATCATCAGCATGCTAGAGAGAAAAGAGAACATGAAATCATGTAGTATCATGCTAATGTGCTCACAAATTTCTCTTTTCTCTCTAGCATCCTGATGATGGATCATGTAGTATGATCCGAAACGTTGATGTAAAAAAACTGTACACAATCAAATCCAGAAATTTGTGAGCTCATATTCTATTTTGAAATTATCTTTGATTGACTTCTTCCCCAACTCACCTTGTTTAGTTGTATCTAATTTAGACATATACTATCATCTTCCACTCCCACATTAACTATTTGAGATCTTATTAGTCCACTTCATATTACAAAGTTCCCTTTTCTTTTAGAAAACTAACACTAAAATCATATTTTATTTTAATATTATCTTTGATCAACTTCTTCCCTAATTTGCCTTGTTTAGTTGTATCTAATTTAGACATAAATGGTCATCTTCTACTTCCACATGAAATATTTGAGATCTTATTAGTATATTTAACTATTTTATTTATTTCTTTACTTATTTAAATATTTGAGAGTATTTATTTAAATATTTGAGAGTATTTATTTATGGTTGTCATTGGAATATTCTTGACATCGATTGAACAATTCTTGTTTGGATTGAGAAAGGGAAATTTGAAATTTGTCATGGGGCTTAGGTTGCAAAGAGGAATGTTGTTAGGGAATGTAGGAACCCACCTCTAAATTTTGCAAGCAAGTGCTAGGAGTCCTCCCATTGTTGAAACCACATGGACCTCTTTCATGCATCTCTCCATAATATTAGATTCATCTTGGTAAATATTTTTGTATGTGGTATTATTATTATTATTTATATATTTCTTTGTCCATTATTGAAAATGCATTTTTGTGTGAATTTGTTACAAAAACATAATTTACAAAATAAAATTTATCTATCATATATTATATCAATTTTTTTTTTGTAAAACTATAGTACTTGAATTATAATTAATTTCTAAACTAAAAGATAAATATGGCGCTTGTTAGGTACCTATACAACATTAAAATACTCTTGCATATTTTCAACAAAATTGTGATAAAGTACAGGGAATAGAGCACACCAAAAGAGACAATCTATTCAAATAGCAATTTTGATTTTTATGGGTTCCATTTTGTTACCAATAGACTCAACATCATTTTATTTAAATGCTTCATGAGCAATCACAGGGCGTGAATCAGCAAAATTGGCAAAAGATAAAACCTAATAGAAGAGATGGATGATAAAATTCTAGTTAGCTAGAAATGGTTTTACGGTTTGACCACTTTAATAGATGTCAATTTAGAAAGTTCAATTATGTCACAAATAAACCTATTCAGATTTAAAAATGAAGAACCTCCTTCCCCAACCGCTTTGAAAGCTGCCTCTTTCAAATCCATGCCTCTTTTTCTTAGCTCCTCTGCTTTTGGACCCTCCATTAGTCCCCTCACCACTTTCTCAATCTCCTCCCTTGTAAGCACCAGATTTTCATTAACATAGATGCTCTCAACCGCTTTGAAAGCCGCCTCTTTCAAATCCATGCCTCTTTTTCTTAGCTCCTCTTCTTTTGAACCCTCGATTAGTCCCCTCTCCCCTTTGTCAATCTCCTCCCTTGTAACCACTGGATTTTCATCAACATAGACGCTCTCAAAATCCATGCCAATCTTCCACACGTCCTTGCAAAAGCGGCAGTCCAGAAACTGATCAGAGAAATGGGGCCATCCGAGCATGGGAACTCCCATACTGATGCTCTCCAAACAAGAGTTCCACCCGCTGTGCGTAATAAACCCCCCTACAGAAGGGTGAGACAAAACTTCCACCTGAGGTGCCCATTTCACAATCAGTCCCCGATCTCTCACTCTCTCTTCAAAACCCTCCGGCAGAGTGGCAGGCATACCTCCCGCAATATCATTGCGCAACACCCACAGAAAAGGGTGCTGACTATTTTCCAACCCCATTGCCAATTCCTCCAGCTGCTCGTTTGATGTGGCTGCGAGGCTTCCGAAGGAAACATAAATGACGGTATTGGGCAATTGGGAATCCAGCCATTTGAGACAGCTCTCGTCCTGCTTCAAAAGACTCGATTGCTTGCTCAAACCTTTTCCTTCCAAGAAATTGGGAAGAAAGACAGGCCCCACTGCCAAAGCAGGGCAGCCGTTACAGGACAGCGCGTTTACCATCTGAGGGGGTTCCAGTTCATCGAATGTGTTGATGAGCACATAGTCCGCCTTACTTTGAATTTGGGACTCGCGAAGAAACCACTGGAAGTAAACATCGGATGTGTCGGTCGTCCGAAAGAAGGAACAGAGATCACTCGGCAACAGAGGCGGTAGATTACCGGGCAAGCAAGTGATCACTTTGTCCTCCCTCCTCATATGCTCCTCTGCAATTATAAATCCTCTGTTATTACAAGCATATTCGTGCAATCAAAACAAACCTTGAGCAATACTTACCTTTGACAGGAATGTGGCCGTGGGAGAGGAGGAGGTTGGAGTAGCACTGAGCAATAGAGGAGGCGGCGCACATTGTCCAGAAGATCACTCGGGGCACTCCCATGTTGATGGCGACTTGATAAGTGCAAGACATGAAAGATTCCGCTATAATGCAAGTGATGGGAGGAGCTCCTTCAGCTAAGGCGCAGCGCAGATGATGTTCCAAGGCTGGGCCAAGGTTTTCTATTGCGGCTATGCTGTCGGCAGGATTGGAGAGTTGATCTGGCGGTAACCCCTCTGGAATGGTGAGAAACTTGAATTTTTCATCATCATTATCTATAGCAGCTCCTTTGAAGATGCGGTTGTGACTCGACTCAGTGTGTACGAAAGTGATGAAAGCCCCTCTTGAGGAGAGAAGGTGGGCGAAATTGAAGAGAGGATTGATGGTGCCTTGGGCGGGGTAAGGTACCACCACTGCGTGCAGGCCATTCATCTCCATGCTGCCTTTCTCATCTCTTGAAATGAAATGAGCCTGGCCTTCTTATATTCTCAGGGAACCGTAGAATGCTCGGTTGAAATGGTAACGTGAAAAACACGAAAACAATCAGGTCGCTTGTGTCACTTTTACTGATGACTGAGGCGGCTTCATATTTAATTAAATAATCTGCCGACCCTTTTAAAGAATCCAATCAAACTAGACGTTGCTAAAATGTGGTCAATTCTGTAAAATACTTTAATATGAATTGGATCAGATTCGGAGAAAGGCAGCCCGAAGAATGAGAAGTCGAAATATTTTAAGCTGTTTCTAATTTATAAGGAAACTGGGCATCTTAAACAAGTGGCTATATTTGAAGCCAAAGGCTTTTCCTTATAAGAAGCTGTTTTTTAAATCCAAAGATTGACAATCTCAGTGACAGAATAACTACTATGGAAGCAATGAGCTGCCTCGTTTATTTACCCCTTTATAGGTCAGCTGATCATTTCTATTGTGTGAACTAGAAAGCCAAATACATGTAGTACCTAAACTTATGGAAATTTTAATTTAAGATGGACATCAATATGTTTTAGAAAATCAAGTGCTGCACGTGCAGCTCAAGTCCCTGCCGAATGTGTTGCGGAGGAGAGGAATAAAGAATAAAGTGTGTACAGTAGCATTTACATGGACTTTTTGGGGGAGTAGGAGAAAGTGTGTGGAAATTATGAACTTTTTTTTTGAGATGTCGCTTCAATATTTCAATAATAATAATTATTAGAATGATAGTGAACAAAATTAGTAATGTCAAATATATAGTTATATTTATAACTTAGTCAAATGAAATAGATGAGTGCATTCTGGCCTTGCTAATATTGTTTTTTATTACACATTGACAGAGATCCTTAAAAAAATGTTTTCGGAGAAAGATTTAAGATTTTTCTTCAAAAAATAATTAGGAAGAAGATTTAAGATTTTTTTTTATTTAAAAAAGAACAATTAAGAACAACCAAGAACAACCTTGAACAAGGACTCATGGTATAGACTACAATTGGAATAATGTTAATAGTCAACCCTGTCTTTCAAAAATGGATGGAATAATGCATGGTGAAAATATGAATCTTAGAGAAGTCATGGCATAGACTACAACTAGAATAATACTAACACTAAAGGGTATCTTTTAAAAATGAATGCAATAATGCAAGGTCCAAATATTAATCTTACTACAAAATGAAAGGCCAAAATGAGTCTGAGAGATAGGAACATAATCAAAATTAAGTAGAATAGATACCCATCAACCAAGGCTTTTTAATGAAACACTATTTAATATAATTCAAAATGTATTAGATGGAGAACTCTTGACATGCATGACCAACACAAGAATGAATATAATCATTTGGAAGATAAATAAAACTTCACTTAATACAAATTTCAATGTGAATGATAGATTTTCTTCCTTGTCGTATTAGAGTTACAATTTCAAATGTAAGGCTTTTACTGAAACACTATCTAATATAATTCAAAATGTACTAGATGGAGAACTCTTGTCATGCATGAAAAACACACTCATGAATATAATTATTTGGAAGATAAATAAAACTTCACTTATTAAAAATTTCAATGCGAATGATAGATTTTCTTTCTTGTAGTATTAGAGTTACAATTCGAAAAATATTTGAGCTCAATCGTGTAGACGGTTGCTTGCCATTGAGCAGTTGAAAAAATTAAGGAAATACAATATTTGATGAGATACATGTACTGAATATCATAATGTAACCTTCCTTATAATCATTACTAATAGATATTTTTAACTGACAAACATATAGAATACCTGAAAGAAATTCAATAGCATATTTTGATGAAGAACATATTTGTTAAACCAACAAACAAAGGAAATAAAACCTAGCATAAAGCGAAAATAAATTAGACTTCACTTGAACCACCCGAGTAAGAATAGCAAAAAAAATATAAGATAGGAAATTGCATAGTATGAATTTTATACCTTAAATAAGTGATAATTTCAGGTGATACATAGTCCAAGCATCAATAATCACAAAGCAATTGGTTTCTATCTTTCATAGTTTCTTTAGAAGAGGTTGAATATCATGATGGAACAAATGTTGAAGGTTAAATGTCATCCTCCATGGTAAAGTTTTAAACATGTTTTGAGTGGCAATAATGGCAAATTCTCTAGAGAGGAATTAGCCAATTTTCCTCAAAGGAGGAGGACCTAGCATGATAGGTGACATACGAAGGTCTATATTGTCTAATGGATGAATATAGAGAAGTGAACATTAGATATTACGTAAAGAGGCTGAAATGTCCCTTTTCTGATTTTACATGATATTTCCAACCTTTAATCAGATCTTTAAGATCAAACAACTAATATCACAAAGATCCTCCAAATTTCTCAAGAAACCCCAAATCGGGTATGCCAGAAATTGTGCCAAAAGCTTCACAGCTTCACCAATTATTAATAAATCTGAAAGTGGACATTTTTACAAAAATTTCATCAGCATAACAGCCTACAAAATGACATTTCCATATCCGTATAACCTTTACACAACAGTTCTCAAATGTAGGACAAAAACTATGCTCATCGGGCTCCCGAAATTAACACAAAAATGCCCGGAAACACCACACAACACTAATAAACTATCTCAGAAGTTTAATCACGTCCCAATACATATATTCAACTCTATTTTAACAGCTTAAAGTCTGAAATACAACAGCAACCAAAACTGATATGAAATGCTCAATTGAAAACACCAAACTCATGCAAAAAACACACCCAAAAACCCACAAATCTACACTGTTCAGCACAAAGGAAAACTCTGTATGAGCATGCACATGGAATGGCTTCAAACTCCCGTCCTTAGCCTTCCTGGAAGCCTGCAAACTCCCGTTCTTGGGTCTCCCTGGAAACCTGCAAACTCCCGTTCTTGGGTCTCCTTCTCCACAGGTTTGGCAGCCTCTGAAGAATAACAAAGAATGAGCAAAAATCAAGTTCTCCCCCCAGCCCAAAATGCCTCCAAACCCCTTAAAAGAGGGCATAACTGTAACTCACGTCCAAGAGAGGTTAATGAAACATATTTCAATAATAATTTTCATTTATTAGTCCAACGGTTTCCAAAGATTAACCCCCTTTTTTCGAAACTTCACTTTCTTGGGCTTGCCTGGCTTAGCAAAGATTATTATTTTTTAATTATTTGAAAAGGGGACATGACAAGTCCTCCCCTCCCAAACATTGCTTGTCCTCAAGCAATGGTTGAACAATAAACCAATCAATCCACCTGGATCCCAAATGTAGTCATGAACTATACTACTACCAATTAACACAGGCTCCTGCAATATCCTCTGCAATATGACCAAGAGGAATCCATAATCAAACTGACAATTATAGCTCAACCAAACTCCGAAATCACCACTACCACAATCAAAAACCCATGAGGCACAAACTCTTAGAACATCAGAACCCAAGAAAAGTGGACAAATCAAACTACCAACACAGTAAATACCATCAACGCATCCCACTGGCCTATACGGAATGCACAATCCAACTCTGCAACAATGGTGAATGCTCTCGAATGAAACTGTATCAAGTATGGAGAATCCACACACTGTACAACTCCTGCAGTCAACACAACTTTGCAAATCACCGGCCACTATCTCATAACCATAACTACCATGCACCCCTGATGGTGAAAAGCCATCACAAGATAAATAGCAAGAATTGGAACCCAAACCAAATCTTGCTGCCATCAACTCCTCAACACAAGGATCAAATGCTAACTGATGTACATACCTTGCAATATAATGTTGATAAAAAAAACCAACCTTAGTCAACAACTCACCATGAACAAGTGATACAACCCACTGTGACTGATCACCAGCTAAGTCAGGAGATGTCATAGCCAAAGGAGTAGAATCAATAACAACACCCGCTGAAGCATCACTCTGAAACTCCTGCTCTAAGTCATGTATTATCAAGCTGTCAACTGTAGAACCTATCGCCATGTCATGCCCATCACAACTCTCATCTTGAGGCATCAAATTGTCCCATACCTGATGATAAGCACTAGGAACCAAAGTACATCTCTGTATCATTATCTCATCAACATGGTCATCAAAGGTAAATTGATGAGCATACCTCACAGTGTAATGCCGATAGAATGCACCAATCTCAGTCAGTGGCTCAGACTGTAATCCAGATGAAACTAACTGCAATTGATCATTAACCATGTTGGAACTAACTACTACCTCCGAAGATATCACCAAGGGAGTAGTGTTACTAGTAGGAACCATGCCAACTGCCGACTCACCAACATCACACATGATCTTTGATAAATCTCTAGTCTCTGTGCCATCAATACTAGAGGCCACCACCATGTCAGGCATACAACAATCTGCTACAACACCCAACTCAACTAAACCTAACTCTAGTGGGAATGAACTTGATATTCCAATGTTAGTATCAAGAATGGATGCATCCCCATCTCCACTGTCTCTGAAAATCTCGGCCATGGACATCCTCAGATCACCAAACACCACTGCTTGTGACTGTATAGAATCAGGTGAAGACTGTAGTCGCTCTAACTCCATGGTCACCTTAGCCAAATGAAACTGTGACTCCTTGAAAGCCAACTGTGTACTCTCAAGAATCTCAGAAGTCACCACAAGCTGCTCAGTAAGCTCACTCACCTCATCTTCCTTAAACAACAATGCATCATATGCAGTACTACCCCACTTCATAAGATAATCTCTGTCGGCTACCAACTGCATATAATCCTGTCTCAGAATCTGGATAGCCTCCCATAAAGAATGGAACTCTGTCAAGGAAAGATAACTGCCTCCCTGCTCATCACTAGTAGGAGAACCCCATCCATAAACTGCTAACAACTGACGAGCAGCATCGAAATGCTGGCAAGTGATAGCAATGTCTTGGTCACTAACTCTCAACTGATTAGACACATGATGGCACTGGCTTGACTGTCTCCTACAAACCTCCTCTGATGCACTATCTAAAGGAGTATCCTCAAAGTTACTAGTCTCTAGAGTATTACCATCCATATCCTGTGAATCAAATCTAAAACTCATATCAACATACGGAGTATCAAAAACATTAGCATTGCTGTCCAACTCCTCTATACCCAAGGAAACTAAGTCTTCAAAATTGCCCACTGCATCCTCCTGGATGTCATCAATGCCAATATGATCCTGGGACTCATCTATACACACTGCCAAATATGAAATATCATCAACACATTCTAGCAAGTATGCTCGACTGGATATATGAACAAAGCCCAACATCGGTGTATAAAAACTAATACCAACATTGGACAAGCTGCTAGCACAAAAAAAGACAACACCGTGCAATCTGCTAATCAAATCCATGATAGCACCCAAACAAACACTGCTACCAAAAAGTGTTAAAGATCTCCTGTCAACTGAATCCCAAATGCCAATATAACAATCTTGAGTCCATATCTGTAAACTAGAATCAGCTGGTAACTCAAGCAAAATCCTCACTTGAGTAATATGACCAATACCAACTAACTCCACATACCTATCATGATGAGATAATGAAGTCAAAATACTATCTTCACTCACCTTCGGCTGGCGGGATAAATCATGTGAAGTACTACCTGCCTCAACCTCATGTGATGAATCATCTAACTGTGCCTAGTACTCTTTCTCAGCAAAGTCATGAATGCTCAATGTTTTCTCATCTCTACCAGGTATCTCACCATCCTGCACAACAACATCCTCATAATCATCATCTGAACCCACTACACTGTAGTCACTGCCTGTTGTAACTATACCATCCTGAATACCTGTGGCATCACCCTTTGCCAACCTGTAAACAATTGTCTCAATTTGAGTATCAAGTTGACCATTACTATCAATCTGTGTAATATCCTTTCCCACCACCTCCTGTGGCAGAGTAGAATCTGAGACCTCTACCTGGCTATCAGCTAGTTTCTCAAACTCCTCATGCAAGTTCTTGGGAATTGTGTCATCTGTCTTGTGAGAAAATCTGCCAAATGGAAATTCAGTCAACTTATCCACCTTAGCTGGGTCAGATAACATGTCATTCATTATACAGTGGTGCTCAACCAACTGTTTAGACATGTCATGGCTTATTTTCATAAGTTTATCTCGAATGTCTAAATAACCATCCTTTCTACTATTTTGACTCTGGCTATCAATTGTCCAAGATCGTTCCCTCTGAGACTCTGTACTATACCTATCCATTCTGGATAAAGTAGAGTGTAACCCCAATAGGATATAACTTCTTCAAACACCAAGAACTAACATGCAAATGATTAGAAGTAGCATGCAACCATAGATTTGGACATGCAACTGATTAGAAGCAACATGCAACCACCAAATTATGACATGCAAGATCTGGGTAGTTGTCAAAACTGACATGCAAACTTCTACAACCACCAAATTCACCAAGAACTAACATGCAAATGATTAGAAGTAGAATGAAACCATAGATTTGGACATGCAATTGATTAGAAGCAACATGCAACCACCAAATTATGACATGCAAGATCTGGGTAGTTGTCAAAACTGACATGCAAGATCTGGGTACTTGTCAAAACTGAAATGCAAACTTCTACAACCACCAAATTCACCAAGAACTAACATGAAAATGATTAGAAGTAGCATGCAACCATAAATTTTGACATGCAGCTGATTAGAAGCAACATGCAATCATAAATTATGACATGCAAGATTTGGGTAGTTCTCAAAACTAAAATGCAAGATCTGGGTAGTTGTCAAAACTGACCTGCAAACTTCTACAAACCCTTAGGCTGGCAAGATCATGGCTCTGATACCACTGAAATGTCCCTTTTCTGATTTTACATGATATTTCCAACCTTTAATCAGATCTTTAAGATCAAACAACTAATATCACAAAGATCCTCCAAATTTCTCAAGAAACCCCAAATCGGGTATGCCAAAAATTGTGCCAAAAGCTTCACAGCTTCACCAATTATTAATAAATCTGAAAGTGGAAATTTTTATGGAAATTTCATCAGCATAACAGCCTAAAAAATGACATTTCCAGATCCGTATAACCTTTACACAACAGTTCTCAAATGTAGGACAAAAACTATGCTCATCGGGCTCCCAAAATTAACACAAAAATGCCCGGAAACACCACACAACACTAATAAACTATCTCAGAAGTTTAATCAAGTCCCAATACATATATTCAGCTCTATTTTAACAGCTTAAAGTCTGAAATACAGCAGCAACCAAAACTGATATGAAATGCTCAATTGAAAACACCAAACTCATGCAAAAAACACACCCAAAAACCCACAAATCTACACTGTTCAGCACAAAGGCAAACTCTGTATGAGCATGCACATGGAATGGCTTCAAACTCCCGTCCTTAGCCTTCCTAGAAACCTGCAAACTCCCGTTCTTGGGTCTCCCTGGAAACCTGCAAACTCCCGTTCTTGGGTCTCCTTCTCCACAGGTTTGGCAGCCTCTGAAGAATAACAAAGAATGAGCAAAAATCAAGTTCTCCCCCCAGCCCAAAATGCCTCCAAACCCCTTAAAAGAGGGCATAACTGTAACTCACGTCCAAGAGAGGTTAATGAAACATATTTTAATAATAATTTTCATTTATTAGTCCAATGGTTTCCAAAGATTAACCCCCTTTTTTCGAAACTTCACTTTCTTGGGCTTGCCTGGCTTAGCAAAGATTATTATTTTTTAATTATTTGAAAAGGGGACATGACATAGGCATCTTGTAATCAAGAGAGTGGCCCACTTCTTAATGGATGCTTAGAAAACTAGAAAGCATGTGATCAAGTTGAGGTTATAACTTGTGGGACAAAAACCTATTTTTATTGATAGTAGAGTTTGGGATGGATCTCTATTAAAATACAAATATGGTTTCTTGTGTGTTGATGACCATAGGAATATGGGGATATTCAACCATTGTACTAGCTAGTAAGCATGGAATGTGTCACCCCAAAGTTTTGTTTCACAATATAGATTTATTCTTACTGCTGAAATTTTCATCCTAAGTAAGTATGATGTTGGGTCATGCAATTTATGCAAATCATACAAAATTGGTAGGTGTAGTTTACATTGTAATCATCTTGGAGCAATAGTGTTTCCATTGTGTAGAGAATGGAAGAAATAGTTAACATGTCCATTGCGAAGTAGGACGAGCGTATATTGGCAATGAAGCAAGACACGTATTGTGTCAAATAAGAAGTCACTAATTGTGTAGTTGAATGAATCAATCCCAAAGCAATGGTCAATGTCTAGGATTCTAGAGCTTCATCAATTGATAGTTTATGTGGTTGGCCATCTAATTCACATGATTTATATTTCTCTACTATGGTTTGTTTCATCCACTATGAGGTTAGAGCTTCCATTGTCACATGTGGAAAGACCTTCCCTATGTTAAGATAAGAGATCTTGTATGTGGTTTTCCATTTCTCTATGGATAGAGGGATATAAGGGGGGACTACCCTATCATACAAAGGTCTTAGGTTTTTTTAATGTTTGAGGTCATACATGATATCATATCTATCTCTAGTGTCTTCCTCACTATTTTGTCAAAAATCATTGAATAGATCTATTGTTAGTACCTAGCTTAAATTTAGTTTGTATTACAACTCGTTTGATGTCTCCCAATTTTATTTCTACTTGTGGAATAAACATTTTTTTAGTATTTGAGAATTGGTCTCAGTTTGCATGGAATGCTACATTCCATGTTTCATACCCAAGTAACAATGTTTGTTCATTGATTTTGAAAGGTATAAAAAGAACATACTTTTTATTGCAAAATTTTTTGTAATCAATATACCAGTTGTACCAAGTTATATAGCATACGATCAATGAGTTTTCTCTCTTTTTCCTTTGCACTGAATGAATTGATTGTATGTCCTTAAAGCTGTATAATTTTTAAGATTTAATTATATAATTCATTAGTTAATTTTTCTATGGGTTTGTGCTTTATTTTGAAGTATGGAAAGATTAGAACTAGTATTGTATAGTACATTTTATGATCAATTTCATAACTGACATCTAGAAATCATTATGAAGTTGTTTTCTATATATTCTAAACGGTGGACTTAAAAAGTAGTATGGGAAGGATACTATAATTGCAGCATATGGGTTTATCCTTGCAAGAATATTTCATGGTTGAGAATTTCTTAGGAGCATTTCTTCTTCCCATTTTTGGCACAAACTATATTTGTCAGCAAAATTTTCACTCCCCTACTAATCTATTTGTGATCAAGACACACGAGAATATAAACTAGCCTTTTTCAGTTAACAAAATATAGAGAAAATAATCTTTCATCCAATGAGTGATGAGAATTGAAGAAAGATTATTATTTTAATAAAGTTTTATTAACTGCTTGTTGTACAAACATACTATCCAATTTGTGTCCCTAACTTCTATGCCTTTAGATGACATTTCTCATTGTAGGCAACTGCAGACCGATTTTGTACTAGCTCAATTTTGCATGGGTAAAAGTACAAAGTTGTGTCACCTTTTAGGTTGACTTATCAGAATGACTGAATTTGAGTATTTCTATCTAAAGATCAATTTTATTCAAACATTTGATCTTGATAAATTTATTCTAGCTAAGTAATATATGGTTTCACACTTTTTGAATTGGAAATGTGTATTAAATGCATATTTTATACTAGTTAGTATCCACTTACTAAAGAAATAAAATTATTTCAAAAAACTGACGTTTCAATAACTCTTAGTATTTTTATGATTTTTTTTAATAACATATTAGCACCATTTTATAGAGTTCAAAGTCAATAATGTTCTCATATATAGATTTCATAGAGTTTTAATTAGGTATAGTATATTATAATTAAATAATTCTACAAGTACGTATTTTAACACTTGAGAAGATGTCGATTTTGAGAAAGAAAAAAATATTAAATCATATAAAAAAATAAAAAATTACATGGCGTTCTAGAGGAGAGAGTCCTCTTTTAGAATCTATAATTTTTCTTTTGGTTGGAATAGACTTATTTTGAAAAATGTGGTGGGAGATGAAAACTATTGATTTGAATAAGTTGAAATTTGAATCATTATAAAAGAGAAAATATAAGTCAAAAGCCAATTTTTATTTTTGATTGTTCTAGCTACATATGTTATCCATAACATAATTTGAGATCAAAGGAAAATAAGTTTATTTCCATGTAGTTTTGTGGTGGGAACTAGAACCCTAATTTCCAGAATTTTTCAGCAACTAAAAATTTATTTTTAAAAAATAGACAAACATATCATTTCTTATTCCAAATAATTATTAAAAATTATAATGCTAAACTTCATACATTTCTAGACATTTTATTATTTTACTTCATTTTCAATTTCCAAATAATAATACTAGTTTTGGGTATGTGCAGGATCATGGTGTGCCAAAAAGTGGCTATGTGAAAAAAATAGAGTTTGAAAATGCCTAAAAGCATTTCAAAATTCGCTCTGACTTTTTTCCACCCATCTTGATACCAAAGCTTAAAAAGTAGGCCCCAAGCCTTATCGGGTATCCAATTTGATATCAAATACTTGATATTATTGGATATCTAATATAAAATCAGATATCCAATAATATCGAGTATCCGATATCAAATCGGATACCCGATAACTATGTCATTATTTAAAAAAAAAACCCGAGGGTTGCTGTTTCAATAGTGTTATTCACATTTTGAGCTTAGATATCCGATTGTAAAATGGATACAAGATAAGGTAAGTGACTTTAGGTTTTTTTATTTTGTTTTTTCAATCAAATTTATTATAAATTTATTAAATTTTATTATAAATTTGTTAGTTTTAATTGAATTTGTTAAAATTTAGGTTTTTTCAAGGGTATGTGCAGGATCATGGTGTGCCAAAAAGTGGCGATGTGAAAAAAATAGAGTTTGAAGACATTTAAAAGCTCTTCAAAATTCGCTTTGACTTTTTTCCACCTATCCAAGTACCAAACTTGGAAGGAAAGGCCGAGCCTTATTAGATATCCGATTTGACATCAGATATCCGATAATCAATGGCTTATAACATTATTATTATAATATTATAATAATATAAAAAATTATTATATTATAATAGTACAATATATTATTTAATATAATATAATATAATATAATAATAATAATATTATATGATTATAATATAATAATAATATTATTATTATATTATAATCATATAATAATAATAATATTATTATATTATAATCATATAATATTATACTATAATAATATAATATAATATTTAATATTATACTATAATAATATAATATAATATTTAATATTATAATATATAGTAATGTAATATAATATATATATATATATAATATAATATAATATAATAATAAAAAAGTAATATATTATAATATAATAAATAATAAAAAAGTATAATATATTATAAATTATAATAATATAATATATAATAAAATAGTATAATATATTTTAAATTATAATAATATAATATAATAATAATATTATATTATAATAATATAATATAATAATAATATTATATTATAATAATATAATATAATAATAATATTATATTATAATAATATAATATAATATAATGTAATATATTATATATAAAATATCAGATAAAATATAAGATATATGTTATATGTTATATATGTTATATCTTATATGAAATATGATATTGAATTACATATCCGATATAATATTGGATATCCGATATCTGTGACATTACAGTAAAAAAAAAGAAAAAGAAAGACCTGCGGGCCCCTATTTCGCAAATTTGGGGGCCAATATTTGCATGGCGATTGGATATTAAATATGCGATCGGATATCAGATATCAAAGTATGTTTTTGTTTTTTTTTTAAACTCATTTTTAATCTAAATTCAATAGATTTTAGCATGATTTTGTTTGTTTTAGTTGAATCTAGGGTTTTTTTGAAAAAAATGGTTAAAATTAAGGATTTTTAAAAAATATATATTACGTTTTGCAATTCAATAGGAATGGCCGATCAGAATGATGACACTAAGGTAGGGAATAATATTCCTCGTAACCCCCCACCAAATGATCCAGTACCCCCACAAAATCATCCACCAAATGATCCTCTACCCCCTCAAAACCCTCTTTGAATCAAGGATTTGATAAATAAAAATCTCACAGAGTTGAGAGGTTTGCATAGAACATAAATAATGGACCCGCATTGGCTCTTATGTTATCCACATTAAACACCATAGTGGATAACATTGAAAGCCTTACGAACCAACAAAATGCCACTCTTCATTAGCGTGATGAAATGCACAAGATGTTTGATGATGGTTTGGACTATGATGAGGTTGTGGCCCTCAACATAGCCAAAGACGATTTTGCTAGCCTTTTTGTGAAACTAAAAATGGGTTTACCAGTCGACCCAAAAAAATCCAAACTATCGATTAAATGGTGCACAAATGATGCTATACTTGCAAACTTTTGGGATCATTGGTGGATGGTCTTTGATATCCCTCCACATGGCAATTTAGACATACCATTTTATTTCCTTAAAAAATTATATGCAAAATTTGTGTTGAAACTTAAAGTGAACTATTGGAGCATGAAGCCCAATATGGGCTTAGGACTAGGAGCTCCTCAGGATAGACCCTCTTCCTAGTGCAAGAAAGCTAGCAGTTTTGTCCCCCCACTGATATCTCCCCTCCTCCTCAAGTGCAGCATCCAAATATTATGACAGAGGCTAGCTCTCAGACCATCAGAGCCATTCATAGGTTGAGTAGCCTAATGATATCTCAGGCTAGGTTAGTCCTACCTCCTCGTGTTGATGATGCTGGTGCTAGTTCATCATCAGCTAGCTCATCATACGTTTGTGTGCCTCACACTTGCATTACATACAAGAATATTTGCCTGGGTCCCATAGGTGATCTTCCTTAGTATCATTTTGTATTAGATGAGGATACACCAGACACATGCGTAGAGGCTACAGACCTTGATGCGAGAGAGGAGGGGAATGCAAAGGCATGGACTCCTTCGATGTTGATACATGTATACATTTTTTTGTTATGACATATGTGATTTAAAGTTAATTTTTATAATAGAGTAATTTTACATTTTAAGCCATATTGACTTTTATATGATGTGATCTTCATTAATGTTTAGTTGATGACCGAGGAGGAGCTCAGATAGATTGATGATGCCATGCACTCGACCATTTCATTTGGCCTTGAGACATCTACGGTACATTATGTTCTATTCACATTTTTTTTTCTACTTGATATTGTAGCATATATGGTTGCTAATCTTTCTTTTATCTTGCATGTAGCACCTATCCTGGGGGACAAAGTGTGGGGGGTGAGCCAGCATGCATTGACAAAGGAAAGGTAATTAGGCACTTTCTATTTGATTAAATATCAATGCATTCTTATAAAATTTTTGTGGTAATCCCATTTAATTACATTATTTATTATATATAGGGCATGGCTACTAGCGATGAGTGTGTACAGATTCCACGTCGTAGACCATCAGGGATTTCGATTTGCACTGAGAACCCCATTGTATGTATAAGTATCATTTATTTTTTATTATCCTTATCTTCATAAATAAATTCAAAACTGATTTCCATGATAGTAACAACTACTATTTTTTATCTCATAGGAGACTCCTAGTGCACATGAGGTCCAACGGGAGAGTTATGTAGATTTGATGACGCGGTCACTCACTCCTGAGGAGGAGCTTACAATAGTAAGTTGTTGTTTGAATTCATGATTAAATATGTTATAAATTTAGCAAGCTATGAATTATAATGTTATAGTTTAAATTGTAGATTCATTTTACAAACGTATTTGAACATATACAACCCACAATCAGAGAGGTACCAACATTGTTGAGGGCATATGAGAGGACTCCTGATAGGCACAGGAGGTCGACAAGAGAGGTATTTATTATGAAATTTTGATAGTATAAATCTTCATTACAAAAAAGATCATTATGCATTTGAGTAATTCAATGTTAGATACAAAGAATCATATAAATTTAGTAGTGTAACTTTGGGTTTTCCATTTTTGTTTATGTAGGATGCTTCTGATCCAGCTAGTGAAGTGAAGAGGCTGCATTTTGATCATCCACCAGCACCCTAGGATAGTATAGTTGTCGTAGGATGCATCATGAGACATTTTGAGATGGCATATGCCACATTGTATATAGAAACATTGATATTATACACATTCTAATGGCATGATTAGCCACATTTTGTATATGGATCTATGTATTTTGATATATATCTGAGTACTCTGTCTATGGATACACTAGTCTATTTTGATATGTTCATTATTAATAAATGGTATATTACAATTCAAATTTTTATTATTGATTCATATTATATGAGTAGTGGTTTGTACAAATTTATGACTTATAAGAATGTATGGTCTATTTAGCACTTATTGCATTCTGGCAATGCTAATATAGATGAAAAAACTTCTTAAAAATCTCCATCCTTGTACTACTCTAACTCAAAACCTATTTAACCATAAAATTTTCAAGATCAAAATCAATCAGCTCACTAGCCCATTTAAAAATTAATATCATATGAATTCAATATTTATTCTCAACGTCCCTGGCACTGGAAAAGTCTTATTCTGAGTGGTTGAGCTAACCAAATACTTTTAACATATATTTTGTCTTTTAAACGTAAACTGTAATAACAAAAAAAAGATGTGTGACTTATAAAGATAATAATAGGAACACAAGACATATAAGTAATTTTTGTAACATTAAATACTAACACATGATGCTAGATTCTCAAAGAAGCCCCTCAACCTTCTTACTTATTGTTTGTTGCTTAACCATTTTCTGAGCATACTTACATGTTGACTTTGTATCACACCCACCTTTGATAACTAAGCATTTTTTAAATGAGGAAAAGGCAATTGTTATCACAAACTATAAAAAAGGTATACAATTTCTAAGGGATATCAAATTTTGCTGCTCAGGCAAGGTTTTAAATTCACCTCCTATTTCACACGCAATTATCTTTTTATTACAAATATTATGGTGCTTGCAGACTTGGAGTAGAATGCTAATAAAGTTAGCATGTGATGTTATTTTTTTTTGTCGTAGTAGCAGTTTGGTCCAAGAATTTTTAAGAAGGTTCTAGTGCAGAGATCATGTTTGATAGTTGACTAGGATCGTTACAAATTTTGCAAAGAGGACATTGAGATTATCTGGTGTAGGACAACATATTTCTCAGCATTCTATAGCATTGGATAGTCAAATGCATTTTTTCTAAAACTTCCTAATGGTATTGAGCTTACTAAAATCATTGAAAGCTTGCCTCTGCATAGAGCAATGATAGAGCAACTTATTCTAGAAAATGGCAATTCATTTTCTCCCTTTCCACGTATGGTTCCAACTATTAATGTTCCAAAGGGTGTTAATCTACCTTATGAGATACTGTTTCAAATCAACTCTCTTATTCATCATGGGATACTCAATGGCCCAAAACTGAATTGTCACTTTTTTGATTTGCTAAATAATGAGAAGAAATCAGCTTTGCAGATATGTTTGGCATTAATAGAACTGCATAAATTGAAGTTGACATGTTTCAACCCAGAAACATGGCTTCAAAATCAAGTAAAGAAGTTGCAAACTAGTCAAAATCAATTGAAGTCTTTGACAATTTTTGGACATAATAGCACATTGAAATTCCATTGGGCCCTAGTTACTTCGACTAGGGTCTACTTTTTGGTCCCCAACTTGAATATTTCAAGTCGAGTGACAAGGCATTTTTCAAAGTATGTTGATGATTTCCTCAAAGTCTCTTTTGTGGAGGAGGACTTTAATAAGCTTCATTCAATTTCTTTGACTGCAAAAACTAAATATGGTTTTCATGCAAGACCATAAAGATCACAAGTATATGATAGAATATTGTCAATTTTGAAGGAAGGCATTACAATAGGCAACAAAAGATTTGAATTCCTTGGCTTCTTGGCTAGTCAGTTGAGGGAAAATTTAGTCTGGATGTTTGCTTCAAATGATGAAGTTACTACCAAGTCCATCAAAAAATGGATGGGAGATTTCCACTGTAAAAATGATTCAACCATACATGCCATGAAAATGGGGCAACCATCTAACTCTTCGAGGTAAATATTAAATGTTCAAGATCATGAATTTTCCCTTATTCCTGATAGTTACATTCGTACAGATGGTATCAACTACTAATATTTAGATGGAATCAGGAAGATTTCTTTATGTTTGGCAAAGCAAATAGCTCATATTTGTCGATTGAGTATGCCTCCTCCTTCAGTGTTCTAGATCGTTGTGTCAAATCCAAATGAAATGTGATCTCTTGAAAATGAGATAGTTTATTTTAGGCCTTAGCATCACTATCTTATAGAATTCAACAGTTCATCGATAGCCCTCACGAGCTCTGAGTTATGACCCTTGGAAGATTGACCTCAAAACACACTTAGAAAACCTTGGGGACTCCTTGGTATGGGGTGGCTATGGACGATAGATGGTCTCCGTGGCCGAAACAAGGGTGTCACTAGGGTTCACCCACCCACTCGGAGCTAATGGAATTGACGATTCGATGCCAAGACTAGCAGTTTCAAAGTTGCACTCTGGTGCACCTATGAACTGAGGCACACTACAAGTTTTGGCATCAAGCGAGATCATTGTGCTGAATCCAAACGGAATGTAATCTCTCAAAAATGAGATAGGTTATTTTAGGTCTCAGCATCACTATCCTCTAGCATTTAACAGTTCATCGATAGTTCTTACGAGCTCCAAGTTATGACCCTCAAAAGATCGACCTCAAAATGCACTTAGAGCACCTTGGAGACTCCTTAGTATGGGGTGGCTGCGGATGATGGATGGTCTCTGTGGATAGAACAAGGGTGTGACTAAGGTTCACCCACCCACCTGGAGCTAATGGCGCTGATGATTTGATGCCAAGATCAATGGTTTCAAAGTTACGTTGTGGTGCACCTATGAACTGAGGCACACTGCAAGTTTTGGCATCGAGCGAGATCGCTATGCCAAATCCAAACAAAATGTGATCTCTCAAAAAAGAGATAGGTTATTATAGGCCTCAACATCACCGTCCTGTAGCATTTGAGAGTTCATCATTAGCCCTCACGAGCTCTAAGTTATGACCCTCGAAAGATCAACCTCAGAATGCACTTAGAGAACCCTAGGGACTCCTCAGTACGGGGTGGCCACGGACAATGGATGGTCTCTGTTGCCAGAACAAGGGTGTCACTAGAGTTCACCTACCCACTTGATTCAATGCCAAGATCAATGGTTTCAAAGTTGCACTGTGGTGCACCTATGAACTGAGGCCCACTACGTGTTTTGGCATCGAGCAAGATCATTGTGTCGAATCCAAACGAAATGTGATCTCTTAAAAATGAGATAGGTCATTTTAGGTCTTAGCATCACCGTCTTATAGCATTTGATAGTTCATCAATAGTCCTCACAAGCTCCAAGTTATGACCCTCAAAATATTGACCCCGAAATGCACTTAGAGCACCTTGGAGACTCCTCAGTATGGGGTGGCCGCAGATGATGGATGGTCTTCGTGGCTGGAACAAGGGCGTGACTAGGGTTCACCCACCCACCTGGAGCTAATGGCACTGACGATTTGATGCCAAGATTAGTGGTTTCAAAGTTATGTTGTGGGTTACCTATGAACTGAGGCACATTGCGAGTTTTGGCATCAAGCGAGATTGTTGTGCCGAATCCAAAAAAAATGCGATCTCTCAAAAATGAGATAGGTTATTTTAGGCCTCAACATCACCATCCTGTAGCATTTGACAGTTCATCAATAGACCTCACAAGCTCTGAGTTATGACCCTCGGAAGATTGACCTCAAAATACACTTAGAGAACCTTGGGGACTCCTCGATACGGGGTGGCCGCGGACGATGGATGGTCTCTGTGGCCAGAAAAAGGGTGTCACTAGGGTTCACCCACCCAATTGGAGCTAATGGCATTGACAATTCAATGCCAAGATCAATGGTTTCAAAGTTACACTGTTGTGCACCTATGAACTGAGGCACATTGCAAGTTTTGGCATCGAACGAGATCGTTGTGCCGAATCCAAATGGAATGCGATCTCTTAAAAATGAGATAGGTTATTTTAAGCCTCAACATCACTGTCTGTAGCATTTGACAGTTCATCGATAGCCCTCATGAGCTTTGAGTTATGACCCTCGAAAGATTGACCTCAAAATGCACTTAGAGAACCTTGGGGACTCCTCGATATAGGGTGGCCACGAACAATAGATGGTCTCCGTGGTTGGAAAAAGGGTGTCACTAGGGTTCACCCACCCACTTAGAGCTAATGGCACTGATGATTCGAACAGTTCTAGCCGTTAGGAGTTAGATTTTGAAAAGTTGTCAAGAAAATTGCAAAAGTTGCTAAGCAACTTTTTGCAATTTGTGCAATTTTTGTGCTAAGACAAGTTTTATTGCAAATGGACTCTAAAAACTCCTAGGGACCCTAATAATGTTCTAAACATCTAGACTTACCTAAAAAACACACAATTTTCCAAAAATCCACTTTATTGGACCAATTGATGGCCAAGGCTTATAGTTGCACCATGAGGTTTTATGTCCATTACAAGTGTGGATGGTCACAGGGAGATCATTAGATCTATCCCTAGACCTTATTAAATCAAGAAAAGAAAAATGATTAGGTGCTTTGCACTAGTGTTCCCTGTATTTCATTAATGTTATTGGACTAAGAACTAGTTTTCCTCTCAGTTGGAAGGGTGGGCCTAAGGGTTCAACACTAATTGGTGATGTTGAACCACCTTGCTAATGACTAGTTCATTTGGGGAGGCTTGAGAATGCATACAAAGAAATTCTTATTGATTTTACTCTTGTTTCAAGGGGTGGGCCTAAGAGCTCAACATATTAGAATGATCTTAAATCACCATATTAATGAATAGCTCATTTGGAGATGGTAGCTAACCAAAGCTTAGAAGATTATTTTTATAGTATTGTAAAAGTTTTTTGTGAGAACCTTGCTACTAAAAATATAGAGTATATGCAATTTTCCCAATGATTCTAAGCATGGTAACCAATGGAGGAAGAGTTGGCATGGTTGTAATAATGCATGGTAACCATGATGAACTAACAAAAAGGAGAAACACTATGAACCATGATGCACTTGAACATAAAGATGATATGGAGAGGATCAAATGCAACATGTTGCTTTAGTCCCAAATGTTGACAAAATACAAGTGATGCAAAGGATAGGGTGATGGACCCAAGTAACAACCTAGAATGAGCAAATTTGTAACAATGTGCCAAGTGACCCTTCTAGGTCTTGATGGTCAAATCCCACAAATGGTCAACTTTAGGAGGTTTTAAGGCTTCAATGAGTTTGTTTTGACATATTCACCATGTTCCAAAACTTACCCTTGAGTTTCAATACTTTTCAAGCCAAAATCCACAACATGCCGAAATGTTGTCTACGCAACTTTACAATTCTGTGACAACAGCAAGACAAATAGGTGGATAACTTTTGTTTTTTTCCAAAAGAATCCTTGAATAAATGGGTGTCCTAGATACCCTTTATCCTTTCACAAAACATATATAAGACTTAGATACACTTCCTTTGGAAAATATCAATGAACTTTCACACTTCTCTTATTTTTTAACAATGTAGAAAAGATGCATTTACAAAGCAACCACTAGAAGGACTTAAGATATGGACTCCAAAATTTTCATAGGCTCCTAAAATGACTTTAATTAGAAAAATCCACTCTCAATTTCAGTCTATGGGTTTCTTGACCCTAAAGCCCCAATTCACCTTCTCAAAACCCTTGTTCCTAGGGCATCACCAATCTCACAAGTGCCTAGCCTTCTTGGACTAATTTAAAATTTAGACATCTATGTTTTATCACCATAAACATGAATCAACTCACAAACACTACCCTCTTTAAGGAAAATCTCTTCCTATAGGACTGTCCCCTCACTTTCAACCCTTGTTTTCACCCTTTTATGTTTGGTGGCCACCAATTATTCTAGTTAGTTGATCATTTCAGGGTTAGAAGACATTATACATGTTAGGACAATGGCATTCCATGAAGAATCAGGTAAGCATTTCATGGAATGACCATGATTAGATGAAAAAATTGTCAAAATGCTTATGAAAAGGACTACTATAGCTAACAATCAGCAAGTTAGATGAATAAGCCTTCAAAAATGAAATCAATACTTGGTCCTAAACTTCCTTATAGATCTTAGAAGATGCCTCAATGCATTAGAATATCATAAAGAACTCATAAACTCCAAATAACCTTCAAATTGCTATTAAAATCCAAGCTTTTTAATTCAAAATTCTGAATCAGTCCATACATACTACCCTTACACTCTGTACAAACAATATTTTTAAGTTTCAGGGGATGGTTAATAACCCCCTCAACCACCTCCAATCGGTTTCACTTCCTATTCCTTAATAAAATTTAAACTATGGAGTTTCCCTCCAAAATGCTCATGTAGCCGTTACATTCAAGATTTGAATTTTCTAAAGCAATAAGCTAAATTTTAAGTGACTTATTAAATGTTTCAACTTATGAATTGACCTGAGATTATTATGAGACCTTATTAGGACCTATCTAATGACTCACTTACCCTATGCAAACCTAGCCATTACTAAAATTCAAATCTCATGGTCCTTTACAACTTTTCAATATGAAAGTCTTTCAAAACATTATACAATATTATAAATCTTCATGCTTTCAAATGCCATGATTGGTTTCAAAATGGAAGAAATCAAGTATTCTAATTGTTCATCTGTACTTTCTAGATTTTTCTTATTTGATTAATTTGATAAAAATAGTTTTAATAATCATAATGTCAGCTTTATGTTAAATAAGGAAAAAAGCCAAACTTGTAATAAGATATCTGCAAGCAATTATCTTTCATATAGTTATAAATGCTCTTAAAATTGTCCTTATAGCCTTGTATCACATGCAAATATAATTTGCAAGAACTTTTTCAATATCTTCCTCTTATAATTCCTTACAAAGAACCTACCAAAATACAAATTAGAATGTGAAACTAATTTAACCTGTCTTTTTCATTATTACAAAAACCATATACAAAAAAGTTCACATTTTACATCATAATACATCATAAATCTTAGGTATTCTCCCCAATACCACCCCAACTCTTCATGATGTACCTACATTCCAATATCATAAAAAAATTAGTAACTTATTGTATTAAACAAGATAATCATCAGTTCATTGAATCATTATAAAGAAAATAACATAAGAAGTAAATATACCTAGTCGAGTGTTCCAATAGGGTCTTGTCTCTATTTTAGGGTCTCCAACAAGGCTTCATGATCAGCATTAGCAATAGTAAAAAGTTTTTTTTACTTTTGGTCTTCCTTGATGCTTCAACAACTTTAAATTTGTTGCTATAATAAGATGCGAATATATGAGAATTATTTTATGCTTATGATAGTCTTCGAATGCAGGAATTCCATTCCTTCTAAGCATGTATGTCTGTAGCCATGTTTTAGCAACAACCACTGAGCCAGTAGGATATGTGAATCCATCATCATCTGTGATCGGTTGTGCAAGTTTTTTTAACCTCTTACACAATGTGCTAACCAATAATCGGATTTCTCATCATTCCCCTGTGGTGCAACCAATGCAAAGACATGTCCTGGCTGAAGTAGATCTAATAGATGGTTATGCTCAAGTGAACTTTCCATGTCACCATTTCTGATAGAGGGTATGATAGACAATGGAGTAAGATAATATGGAGCCCATGTGTCCACCCACTCACTTGACTCACAGTGATCCCAATCACATTGAAAACAACTAGGACAAAAGAAAGTTAGTTGTTGTGTCCAAATGGTCCATGTACTAGAATCAGAGCTCCGACATGAATGAATTTTTGATGAGTCTCTCACTATAGCACAATTTGATCTATCAACTATGGACCCTTCCTCAACCAACCAAAAGACCCTGTGTACTATTGAATCAAGAGTCCCCCCTTGTGATAATGCTAAACTACACCAATCAACAATGCTATGAGCATCAAGAAGCTTTGTTTTTAAAATCTTTAGTTGCTCCTTAACTAGAGCTCTCTTCACACATGCCATTGCTCCATCATGTTCTCTTTTTCCATGGCCGGACTAAAAAAAAATCCAAATATGAGGCACCCCTCTCTCTATGTGCATCCTACACAACCAATAAAACATACGAGCATTCTTGAATTGAACTGTATAGTTATCTGACCAAATGATATGTCTATCCATATTAATTGCATGCTCATGTAAAAAATCAAAATAATTCTCGAAACAATGTTGCACAAACTTGTGAGAGTGAGATCTATCATCACTCATATAAAAATGATACTCTCTAATAATCTTTCAATTATCTTCTGCACTATTAGGGGCATGTCTATATGTTATGTGAACAAAAATAGCAATATGAATGGAGTTTTAATACTGAGATTGTGTCTCATTTTGAGGTTGCAATATGTATCTCTCAGCAAAATCAACAATTGATATAATAGTGCCAATGGGAAAAGTCTCCTTACACATTCTAAATTGTTGATCCAACCATCGAGACCTGTGACTATGTATTGCATACTTGTAAAAAAGGTTTGCCTTGAAATCTAAAATAAAACTAGCCACACTGATACCTTTTCCAACCAATTCACATCTAGATCTCTCACCCCCACTCTTCAATGTGTATTTCACCATTTCATATACCTTTTTTTTCACTATTGTCTTTCCAAGATCTTGTTCGCACCCCTCATGGAAACATGTGTCAAACTTGGATAAGCCACCACATTTTGAACAATTCTCATTTAAGCAAGCATTTCTATAAAAGAAACAACCATCAACTCTATGACATAAAATTTGATTTAGCAAGTCTCTTGATGATTTTGGAAGTCCACTAGCCCCACAATCCTCCAACATTTCTTTACTATGTAAAATAGAACAGATGGAGCGTAGTAGTTCATGGTGCATAGAAAACTCAACATGATATTTGCAACAACATGTATTTCAAATTTTGAGTGGCACACAATAAAATGGTTTCAAAGATTCAAAAGCCCTTTGTGATGTATGAATACTTGGATGACTCTCTCTAAATTGTTTGAACAACATAGTTTGACTTACCTCCAAATAGTGTTTAGGATGTGGCGTGCGGTCTCTAATGCCAATTCTCAACTTTAACACGTCTTTAGCATTGGATGATACTCGTGAGTTCATGTACCAAAATTGTGTAATTTCTTCCTTTACATCATCAGATAGCTTCTTATCAAGACATGGAAGTCTCCCACCAAATGCCCATGTTTCATTTTGAAGAGGATCATCAATTTTCTCTCATTGACTAAGTGCTCTTCTCAAAGTAGTACGATTTAGATTCAAATCAATATAAGTTTGTCTCATATATCTACCCTTTCTCAAATGATGACTTACCAAAGAGGTTGTAATAATCCTTTGAGCAACTGTGTTATCCTTCACTCTACTATTTTTCTCAATGCTATTGAGAGCACTGAAAAGATTCTTCACAATAATGGCATTTCTTTCCCACTTTTTATTGACACGAATCTTCAATTTGGAAATTATAGGTCTCATCTTTTGTATCTTTAATAAGTGCATGAAAAGCTGACATTGCTCTACCACTGTCTTGTTCCCAAAAAATATCTAATATAGTCTTGAAGCCCATAACTAAATGGTTCTTTCTGATTTTTTCCCTTCCAAACTAGTAATAATCATTTCATCAATTTCAATTACCCATTTTGGTGTTTTAGAACCTTCATGTCGATTATAATTAGGAGATATGTAAGGTTCTTGTGCATTAGATTCATGTGCATTGTCATGTTCGACATGGTCAATTATGCAATTTGGATTATCACTTGGTAGCATTTCGCCTTCAAAATTTTCATTCTCTAAATTTTCAATTTTGGCATTATCATTTTCAATAGGTACATTTTCATTCCCCAACCGTACATATCCATTATTTGACTCTATGATTTCACCTTCGACTAATTCATCGTCAACCTGACTGATATTTAGCATACCTTATCTTTTTCTTTGGTGTTTCATTTTGTCCCTTTCCCTATATGTCGCAATATCTTCATTGGATATCTTCCTTTTGCGTTTAGCCTTTCAATGACTGTTGCTCCCCATTCAGATGACACTATCAAACACCTAATGTTATATTTTCAAACATTTTTTGAATGGTTGGGCCCCAAAAAGCAACTTTTTGTAAAACTTCTGAAAAAAAACTCAAAAAGTGATGTTGTCGAGTCTGCAAAGATAGGGAATATGTTGGAAATTGATGCCAAATATCAGATATCTGATTTCAAATTAGATATTCGATATGCCACCTAGGGACTTTTGGAGGGAAACTTGAGTTTGGGAGTTATACTTTATGACTTATAAATTATTTCAGTTATATTACAATGTATATATATATATATATATATATATATATATATATATATATATATATATATATATATATATATATATATATATATATATATATATATATATATATATATATATAATAACATAACGTCAAGATATAACATAAAATCTATTAATATATAATAATATATTATGTTATGTTTATTATAATCTATAAATATAATTTATATTATTATTATTTTTCCTATATTTTATTAAATATAATAATGTAATATATATATGTGTGTGTGTATGTATGTATGTATGTATGTATGTATGAATGTTATTAATATATATTATTATAATCTATAATATATTATTATTATTATGAGCCATGTTATTAATATATAATAATATATTATCTTATTAGTATTACAATCTATAAATATAATATATATATTAATATATATGTCCCTAGGGGTCCTAGGACCCCTAGGGACATATTAGAATGCTTCATATGGGTCAAAGGGGGTCATAGGTCTCTTCCACCCATTACATGACAACATATGTCCCTATGGGTCTTAGGACCCTTAGGGACATATTAGAATTGTTCAAATGGGTCAAAGGGGGTCATAGGTTGACCTATGACGCCCTTTGACCCATTACATGATGACATATGTTCCTAGGGGTCCTAGGACCCCTAGGGACATATTAGAATACTTCATATGGGTTAAAGAGAGTCATAGGTTGACCTATGACCCCCTTCGACCCATTACATGATGACATATGTCCCTAGGGGTCTAAGGACCCCTAGGGACATATTATAATCATTCAAATGGGTCATGATGACATATCTCCCTAGGGGTCCTAGGACCCCTAGGGACATATTAGAATCATTCAAATGGGTCAAAGGGGGTCATAGGTCCCTTTGACCCATTACATGATGACATATGTCCCTAAGGGTCCTAGGACCCCTAGGGACATATTAGAATCATTCAAATGGGTTGAAGGGGGACGATATATGTCTCTAGGGGTCCTAAGACCTCTCGCGACATGTTAGAATCGTTCAAATGGGTCAAAGGGGGTCATAGGTTGACCTATGATCTGTTTCAACCCATTACATGATGACATATGTCCCTAGGGGTCCTAGGACCCCTAAGAACATATTATAATCATTCAAATGGGTCCAGGGGGGTCATAGGTTGACCTATGACCCCCTCGACCCATTAAATGATGATATATGTCCCTAGGGGTCCTAAGACCCCTAGGGACATAATAGAATTGTTCTTATAGGTCAAAGGACCCCCTTTGACCCATTACATGATGACATATATCCCTAAAGGTCCTAAGACCCCTAAGGACATATTAGAATCATTTAAATGGGTCAAAGGGGGTCATAGGTTGACCTATGACCCCCTTTGACCCATTACATGATGACATATGTCCTTAGGGGTCTTAGGACCCCTAGGGACATATTAGAATCGTTCAAATGGGTCGAAGGGGTTCATAGGGTGACCTATGACCCCCTTCGACCCATTACATGACAACATATGTCCCTAGGGGTCTTAGGACCCTTAGGGACATGTTAGAATCATTCAAATAGGTCAAAGAGGGTCATAGGTTGACCTATGACCCCCTTGGACCCATATGAAGTATTCTAATATGTCTTAGGACCCCTAGGGACATATGTCATCATGTAGTGAGTCGAAGGGGGTCATAGGTCACCCTATGACCCCCTTTGACCCATATGAAGCATTCTAATATGTCCCTAGGGATCCTAGGACCCCTAAGGACATATGTCATCATGTAATGGGTTGAAAGGGGTCATAGGTCAACCTATGACCCCCTTTGACCCATATGAAGCATTCTAATATGTCCCTAGGGGTCCTAGGACCCGCAGGGACATATGTCATCATGTAATGGGTCGAAAGGGGTCATAGGTCAACTTTTGTCCCCCTTGGACCCATAAGAACAATTCTAATATGTCCCAACATATGTCGTCATTTAATGGGTCGAAGGGGGTCATAGGTCAAGCTATGACCCCCTTTGACCCATATGAAGCATTTTAATATGTCCCTAGGGGTCCTAGGACCCCTAAGGACAAATGTCATCATGTAATGGGTCAAAGAGGGTCATAGGTCAACCTATGACCCCCTTCGACCCATACGAACGATTCTAATATGTCCTTAGGGGTCCTAGGACCACTAGGGACAAATGTCATTATTTAATGGGTCAAAAGGAATTATAGGTCACCCTATGACCCCTTTCAACCCATAAGAATAATTTTAATATGTCTCTAGGGGTCCTAGGGACATATGTCATAATGTAATGGGTCAAAAGGGGTCATAGGTCAACCTATGACCCCCTTCAACCCATAAGAATGATTCTAATATGTCCCTAGGGGTCCTAGGGACATATGTAATCATGTAATGGGTCAAAAGGGGTCATAGGTCACCTTATGACTCCCTTCAACCCATAAGAATGATTCCAATATGTCCCTAGGGGTCCTAAGACCCCTAGGGACATATATATATATATATATATATATATATATATATATATATATATATATATATATATATATATATATATTATAAACTAATAAGATAATATATTATTATATATTAATAACATAGCTCATAATAATAATAATATATTACGTTATTATATTTAATAAAAATATAGGAAAAATAATATCAATATAATATAATAATATATATTATATTTATAGATTATAATAAGAATAATATAATATATTATATGTTATATCTTTACGTTATGTTATTTTATATATATATATAATATTATAATATATTTTTACATAGTAATATAACTCAAATAATTGATAAGTGATAAACTATAAATCACAAACTCAGTGTTCCTTCTAAAATGTCTTGGGATTTGAAATTTCTCTCCAAAAGCGGATGGGGGCTCACCAAGCCATATTGGATATCTGATTAGGCTTGGTATTTACCAAGCCTACCTGGTCAACCTAGAAAATGTGTTTGAGGAGGGTTTTAGTGACACTCAAACTTCGGGTAGCCATCTGACAATGTTATTTTGATCGGAATTGAATGAAACGAAAAGGGTTTTTTACTATCACTCTCGAGATTCCATCGATATAATTTCTATAAAATTTTGAGTTCTATAAGTGTTTATTAGTTAATTATCAAAGAAGATTATTGTAAAATTCTAATTGACATAATGATTGAAAAATAGCTATAACTTTCAAATGGTATAACATTTTTTAAATCTAAAAGTTGCGTGACATTCTATGCTTCGCTTAGTATAAGAAAAAAATTATAAAATTTTCTATTAGTTAACATGGTCAAACACAAGATTTTTTTTTTTTGAAATTTTTTCGGTAGAAAATTCATATTTAATTATTTATTTGGAATAAAAATACCAAAAAAATATGCATCACATCTAGGCATGAGTGTACTTTTTGTATCTATAATTATATTAAAAAAATATTATCATTTGATTTTGATTAAGGTGGTTAGACATACACCTACTTTTTTTTTTTGCCCTGAAATTTTCGTAGTACTGCATTAAAATCCAAACTTTTGACTAATCAATTATTTTTTTCTCCTAATAAGACCTAGTAGTTTAGAAACTACATTCTATTTTCTACAAATTATTTTCTTACAACTTTTTGATATAAAGTCCATAACCACTTAAAAATTATGTGTCAGGTTGACATAACCCTGATTTGCTGATTTTTCACTGCCACTTAAGGCCATAGTTTGGTACACCATGATCTTGCACATACCCTTGATAGAAATTGTTAAAATTTAGGTTTTTTAAAATATAAATTATGTTTTGCGGATTAATAGGTATGGTTGACCAAAATAATGATACTGAGGCAAGGAATACTATTCCTCGTAACCCCCCACAAAACGATCCAGTGCCCCCTCAAAATCATCCACCAAATGATCTTTTACCTCCTCAAATCAAGGATTTGATATTTGAAAATCTCATTGAAATGAGGGCTTTGTAAATAACATATAATAATGTAACCACATTGGCCACTCTTCATTGGTGTGACAAAATGCATGAGATGTTTGATGATGGGTTGGACTATGATGAGGTTGTGGCCCTCAATATAAGTAAAGATGATTTGGTTGGCCTTTTTTTGAACCCAAAAACCAGTTTACCAGTCAATTACAAAAAGCCCAAACTATCCATTAAATGGTGCACAAATGATGCCATATGTGCAAACTTTTGGGATTGTTGGTGGATGGTTTTTGACATCCCTCCACATAGCAATTTAGAGGTGCCATTTTATTTCCTTAAAAAATTGTATGTAGAATTTGTGTTGGGCCTCAAGGTAAACTATTGGAGCATGAAGCCCAACATGGGTGTAGGATTAGGAGCTCCTTAGGATAGACCCTCTTCCCAGTGGAAGAAAGTTGGCACTTTTGTCCCCTCTACTAATATCTCCCCCCTCCTCGATTGCAACATCTTGATATCATTGCAGAGGCTAGCTCTTACACTATTAGAGCCATCCATAAATTGAGTAGCCTATTGATATCCCAGGCTAGGTCAATGCTGCCTCCCCATGTTGATGATGCCAGCGCGAGTTCATCATCGGTGAGCTCATCACATGTTTGTGTGCCTCATACTTGCATAACGTGCAAGAATATTTGTCTGGGTCCCATAGGTGATCATTTTGAGTATTAGTTTGTATTTGACAAGGATGAACTAGATGTACATGTAGAGGCTATAGACTTCTATGTTAGTACATGTATATATATTTTTGTTATGACATATGTGATTTAAAGTTAATCTTTATAATAGAGTAATTTTAATTTTTAAGCCATACTGACTTATACATGTATGTAATCTTCATTCATGTTTAGTTGATGACTAAGGAGGAGCTGAGATAGGTTGATGATGCCATTCTCTTTCTATTTCATTTGGCCTTGAGACATCTACAGTACATTGTGTTATGTTCTCATTGATTTTTCTATTTGATATTGTAGCATATATGGTTTCTAATCTTTCTTTAATCTTTTAGGTACCACCTATCCGTCGGGGACAAAGTGTGGGGGATGAGCTAGGACCCATTGACAAAGGAAAGGTAATTAGGTGGTTTCTATTTGATTAAATATTGATGCATTCTTGTAAAATATTTGTAGTAATGAAATTTAATTACATTCTTTATTGTATAGGGCATGGCTACTGATGATGAGCCTGTGCCTATTCTATGTTGTAGATGCTCAGGCATTTCCATTCGCACCGAGAGCCCCATTGTATGTATAAGTATCATTTATTTTTTATTTTCTTTATTTTCATAAATAAATTCAAAATTTATTTCCATGATATTAACAACTAGTATTTTGTATCTCATAGGAAACTTCTAGTGCACACAAGGTTGGATGGGAGAGTTTTGTATCTTTGATGATGTAGCCACTATATCCTAAGGAGGAGCCTACACAGGTAAGTTGTAGTTTGAATTCTTGATTATATGTTATAAATTTGGCATGCTATGAATTATAATGTTATAGTTTAAGTTGTAGGTTCATCTAACAAACATATTTGAACATACATAGGCCACAATCAGCGAGGTACAAGCATTGCCGAGGGCATATGAGAGGACTCCTGACCGATGCAAGAGGTTAATGAGAGAAGTATTTATGATGAAAGTTTAATAGTATAAAAATTTATTTTTAAAAAGATCATTATGAATTTGAGTAATTCAATGTTAGATACAAAGAATCATATAAATTTAGTAGTCTAACTTTGAGTTTTCCTTTTTTGTTTATGTAGGAGGCAGACGATTCACCTAGTGCAGCGAAAAGGCTGCATTTTGATCATCCACCAGTAGCCTAGGATAGTATAGTTATCATAGGATGTGTCATGAGACATTTTGAGATGGCATATGCCACATTGTTTATAGAAATATTGATATTATACACATTTCGATGGCATGATCAGCCATATTTTGTATATGGATCTATGTATTTTGATATATATTTGTGTAATTTGTCTATGGATACATGAACTTTGATATATATATATATATATATATATATATATATATATATATATATATATATATATATATATATATATATATATATATATATATATATATATATATATATATATATATTCATGTAATTTGTCTATGGATACATGTATTTTGATATATATTTTTTTCATTTATGTGCACAATGATAGACATATCAATTTAGTATCTAGTATTGTTCAATTTATCGTGAATCATGTGTATTGTTTGTGTTTATGGAATATCATTAATTTTGATCATGTTTGTTATATTCGATTCAAATGAAATAATTTTTGAATAACATTTTAACAACCTTTATTATCAAATTTGGTTTCAATGTTTAATTTGAAGTGCTATCATGACATAACATGCTTGTTAACCTCCTACACAAGGTTCACATAACCCCAAATCTGATTTTAAACTCCACCTTCAATCTTGAAACTAACTCTTGGCTTCAAATCTAATCTCAACACACTTAAGGACTCCACTTCTCAACCATGGATTCTATTCCCAACCATGAACTCATTCCTAGACTCATAATCTTTGATAACTAGCCCTTCACTTTGTTACTATCCTCATACTACAACTTTTCAATTTCAACATAACCTCAAAATATCCCAACTTAAGAGACTTGATTGGATCAAACCTTTTTAGCTTGGTTCCCCAATACCATATCCTTATGAATAACATATATACATTTCTCACATTGATTAGATTACCCATAGTGATCCACTTAACAAAACTTAAGAACCAAATCATCCAAAACATACCTTCTTACTATTCTTTTTATAGACCCAAACACAATCATTCATAACTTTTAAACTATACTTCATTTCCTCAATCCAACCATCGAGTAATGCATTCTATCATTATGTAAACTAGCTTCATTAATGCATTCTATCATTTCACACCTTATATAGGTGTTTCCAAGCTTGTATGTTCATGCTCATACCCCTAACTAAATCTTTGCACTCATTTTCACTTTGCAAGAAAAAGTTGCAAAATTGCAATTTTGAACATTTTTTGCTATAAATTTAAATTTTTAATTAGACAAGTTCACCAAACTTGGTAAGGGGTTATCGATAGCCCTCACGAGCTCCGAGTTACGACCCTCAAAAGATCGACCTCAAAATGTATTTAGAGCACCTTGGAGACTCCTCAGTACAGGGTGGCCGCGGATGATAGAGGCTCTCCACAGCCAAAACAAGGGTGTCACTGGGGTTCACCTACCCATCCGAAGGTAATGGTGCTGACAATTTAATGCCAAGATTAGTGGTTTCAAAGTTAAGCTGCGGTGCACCTATGACCTGAGGCACACTACGAGTTTTGGCATCGAGCAAGATCACTATGTCAAATCCAAATGGCATGTGATCTCTCAAAAATGAGATATTTAATTTTAGGCCTCAACATGACCATCCTGTAGCATTCAACATTTCATCAATAACCCTCACAAGCTTCAAGTTACGACCCTCAGAAGATCGACCTCGAAATGCACTTAGAGCACCTTGGAGACTCCTCTGTACGAGGTGGCTGTGGATAATGGAGGATCTCTGCAACTAGAACAAAGGTGTCACTAGGGTTCACCCACCCATCCAGAGCTAATGGTGTTGATGGTTTGATGCCAAGATTAGCAGTTTCCAAGTTACGCTATGGTGCACCTATGAATTGAGGCACATTGCAAGTTTTGGCATCAAGCGAGATCACTATGTCGAATCCAAATGGAATGCGATATCTCAAAAATGAGATAGTTTATTTTAGGCCTCAGCATGACCATCTTGTAGCATTCAACATTTCATCGATATCCCTCATGAGCTTCGACTTACGACCCTCAAAAGATTGACCTCGAAATGCACTTAGAGCACCTTAGAGACTCCTCTGTACAAGGTGGCCATGGAAGATGGAGGCGCTCTGTAGTTGGAACAAGGGTGCCACTAGGTTTCACTCACCCATCTAGAGTGAATGACACTGATGGTTTGATTCCCAAATCAATGCTTTCAAAGTTATGCTATGGTGCACCTATGAATTGAGGCACACTGCGAGTTTTGGCATCAAGTGAGATCATTGTGCTAAATCCAAACGGAATGTGATCTCTCAAAAATGAGATAGGTTATTTTAGGCCTCCACATGACTGTCTTGTAGCATTTGACATTTCATTAATAGCCCTCACGAGCTCCAAGTTATGACCCTCAAAAGATTGACCTCAAAATGCACTTTAAGCACCTTGGAGAATCCTCGGTACGGGGTGGCCGCAGATGATGGAGGCTCTCTGCAGCTAGAACAAGGTTGTGAGTAGGATTCCCCCACCCATTCAAAGCTAATGGTGCTGATGATTTGATGCCAAGATCAGCGGTTTCAAAGTTACGCTATGGCGCACCTATAAACTAAGGCACACTGTGAGTTTTGGTATTGAGCAAGATCGATGTACTGAATCCAAATGGAATGTGATCTCTTGAAAACAAGAGATATTATTTTATGCCTTGGCATGATCATCCTATAACATTCAACATTTCATCAATAGCCCTCATGAGCTCCAAGTTATGACCCTCGGAAGATCGACCTCAAAATGCACTTAGAGCACCTTGGAGATTCCTTGGTATGGGGTGGCCGTGGATGATGGAGGCTCTCCACAATCAGAACAAGGGTGTAACCAGGGTTCACTTTTCCATCTAGAGCTAATGGCGCTAATGATTTGATGCCGAGATCAACGGTTTCAAAGTTATGTTGTGAAGCACCTATGAATTGAGGGACACTATTAGTTTTGGCATCAAGCGAGATCGTTGTGTCGAATCCAAACAGAATGCGATCTCTCAAAAATGAGATAGCTTATTTTAGGTCTCAGAATGACTGTTCTATAGCATTTGATGTTTGATCAATAGCCCTCATGAGCTCCGAGTTACGACTCGCAGAAGATCGACCTCAAAATGCACTTAGAGCACCTTGAAGACTCCTTGGTACGGGGTGCTCGCGGACAATGGAGGCTCTTCACAGTTGGAACAAGGGTGTTATTAGGGTTCACCCACCCATCTAGAGATAATGGCACTGATGGTTTGATGCCAAGATTAGTGATTTCAAAGTTACGCTATGGTGCACCTATGAATTGAGGCACACTGCGAGTTTTGACATCGAGCGAGATTGTTGTGTTGAATCCAAATGGAATGTATTAAAAGTAAAAACATTATTTTTTACCTCTCTCAAGATTTTTGCATTTGGCACAATTCAATTTTGGTGTTAGTATGTATTAAAATCATCATTTTTTAGGTGCCACCACATAAATTGCATTAAGTAAAATCTATTTTGTTTCTTAAATTAAATCAACAAGTTTACATTTACAATATATCAAGTGTTTCATCATTATTACATCAGTACGTAAGTACCAAAAATTTTAGTGTAAAAAATAGTAGTGTCAAAAATTGTAGTGTCAATAAAAGTATTGTAAAAAATCGTAGTGTCAAAAATAGAATAATATTTTCTTCATTCTGCTCCTTATTTAGCTTTTTATTTTCATGCATGGCTACTCTTCATTGTCTACCTACATTTCGGTATCATAAAAAATATTAGTAACTTATTGTAATAAACAATATAATAATTTGTTCACTAAATCATTATGAAGAAAATAACATAAGAAGTAAGTATACCTAGTCGAGTGTTCCAGTAGGGTCCTCTCTTTGTTTTAGGGTCTCCAATAGGGTTTTATGATCAACATTAGTAATAGTAAAATATTCTTTTACTTTTGGTCTTCCTTGATGCTTCAATAACTTTACATTTGTTTCAATAATACAATGAAAATATATGATAATTATTTTGTGCTTTTGATAGTCTTTGAATGTAGGAATTCCATTCCTTCTAAGCATGTATGTCCGCAATCATGTTCTAGCAACAACCACTGAACTAGTAGGATATGTGAATCCATCATCATCTGTGATCAGTTGTGCAAGCTTTTGTTTACCTTTTACACAACGTGCTAACCAATAATTTGATTTCTCATCGTTCCCCTGTGGTGCAACCAATGCAAGACATATCCTAGCTAAAGAAGATCTGATAGATGGTTATGCTCAAGTGAAATTTTGATGTCATCATTTCTGATAGAGGGTATAATAGAGAATGAAGTAAGATAATGTGAAGCCCATGTGTCCACCCACTCACTCAACTCATAGTGATTCCAATCACACTAAAAACAATTAGGACAAAAGCAAGTTGGTTGTTGTGTCCAAATGGTCCATGTACTAGAATTAGAGCTCCCAAATGAATGCATTTTTTATGAGTATCTCATTGTAGCACAATCTGATCTATCACCTATGGACCCTTCCTCAACCAACCAAAAGAACCTTTGTACTACTAAATCAAGAGTCATCCCCTGTGATAATGTTGAGCTACACTAATCAATAATGCTATGAGAATCAAGAAGCTCTGCTCCTGAAATCTCAATTGCTCCTTAACTAGAGTTTTCTTCACACATGCCCATGCTCCATCATGTTCCCCTTTCCCATGCCTGGACTAAAAAAAACTCCAAATATGAGGCACCCCCCTCTCTACGTGCATCCTACATAACCAATAAAACATACGAGCATTCTTGAATTGACCTATACAATTATCTGACTAAATTATATGTCTATCCATAGAAATTGCATGCTCTTGTAAGAAATCAAAATAATTCTCAAAAGAAAATTGCACAAACTCGTGATAGTGAGATTTATCATCACTTATATAAAAATGATACTCTCTAATAATCTTTCAATTATGTTTTGCACTATCAGGGGCATGTTTATATGTTATGTGGATGAAAATAACAATATAAATAGAGTTGTAATATTAAGATTATGTCTCATTTTGAGGTTGCAATGTGTAGTTCTTAGCAAAGTCAACAATTGATATAATAGTGCCAATGGGAAAAGTCTCCTTACACATTCTAAATTTTTGATCCAACCACCGAGACCTGTGACTATGTCTTGCATACTTGTAGAAAAGATTTGTCTTAAAATCTGAAATAAAACTAGCCACACTAATTTCTTTTGCAACCAATTCACATATAGAGTCCTCACCCCCACTCTTCAATGTGTATTTGACCATTTCATATAACTTTCATTTTTACTATTGTCTTTCTAAGATCTTGTTCGCACCCCTCATAGAAACATGTGTCAAACTTGGATAAACCACCACATTCCGAAGACTTCTCATTTAAGCAAGCATTTCTATAAAAGAAACAACCATCAACTGTATGATATAAAAATTGATCTAGCAAGTCTCTTGATGATTTTAGAAGCCCACTAGCACCACAATTCTCCAACATTTCTTTACTATGAAAAGTAGAATGGATGGAGTAAAATAGTTCATGGTACATAGAAAACTTGACATGATATTTGCAACAACATGTATTTCAAATTTTAAGTGGCACACGCTAAAATGGCTTTAAAGATTCAAAAGCCTTTTGTGATATATGAAGACTTGGATGATTCTCTCTACATTGTTTAAACAATATAGTTTGACTTACCTCCAAATAATGTTTAGGATGTGGCATAAGGTCTCTAATGCCAATTATCAACTTTAACATGTCTTTAGCATTGGGTGATACTCTTGAGCTAGAGTGCCAAAATTGTGTAATTTCTTCCTTCACATCATTAGATAGCTTCTTATCAAAATGTGGAAGTCTCCCACCAAAAGCTCATGATTCATTTTGAAGAGGATCATCAATTCTCTCTTGTCTACTAAGTGCTCTTCTCGAAGTAGTACAATTTAGGTTCAAGTCAATACATTTTTGTCTCATATATCTACCTTTTATAAAATGATGACTTACCAAAGAGGTTGTAATAACTCTTTGAGTAGCTCTCTTATCCTTCTCTCGACTATTTTCCCTAATGCTATTGAAATCACTAAAAATATTCTTCACAATAATGGCATCTCTTTCCAATTTTTTATTGGCACGAATCTTCAATTTGGAAGGCATAGGTCTCATCTTTTGCATATTTAATAAGTGCATTAAAAGCTAACATTGTTCCACCACTGTCTTGTTGCCGAAAAATATCTTACATAGTCTTGAAGCCCATAACCAAATGGTTCTTTCTAATTTTTTTCCTTCCAAATTGGCAATAATCGTTACATCAATTTCAATTATCCATTTTGGTGTTCTAGAACCTTTGTGTTGATTATAATTAGGAGATTTGTAAAGTTCCTATGCATTTCCATGTTCAACATGGTCCAGCATGCAATTTACATTATTACCTAGTAGCATTTCATTCTCCAAATTTTCATTCTCTAAATTTTCAATCCCGACATTATCGTTATCAGTTGGAACATTTTCATTCCCCAACTACACATATTCATTATCTGACTCTATGATTTCACCGTCGACCAATACATCATCAACTTGAGTCACATTTAAAATACCTTGTCTTTTACTTCTATGATTTACCTTGTCCCTTTGCCTATATGCCACAATGTCTTCATTGGATACCTTCGTTTTGCGTTTAGCCTTTCAACAACTATTGCTCCCCATTTAGATGAAAATATCAGACACCTAATGACATATTATCCAAATTTTTTCGATTGTTTGGGCCCCAAAAAGTTAGTTTTTCCAAAACTTGTGAAAATGGCCCTCAAAAAGTGACATTGTTGGGTCTGTAGCGATAGGGAATATGTTGGAAAAATCATGCTAGTTTAATTAGGTATCCGATTGAAGATTGGATATTTGATAATATATCAAATATTTGATCTTAGATTAGATATCCGATATTGATGCCCAAATTTTGGTGGGAATTATGGGCAATGTATGATGATTAATATATAGGATGATTATTATGTATGGTTAAATGTATGATGATATATATATATATATATATATATATATATATATATATATATATGATTTATTTATGATTATTATTATATATGATTAATATATTATTATTTTTACTATTAATATTAAATATAATAATGTAATATATGTTATTATTATTATGACCTATAAATATAATATATTAATATATATATTTATATATGATTATAATATTTTATTATTTCAATTATTACTATAATTATTAAATATAATATAGATAGCATATATTATTATTGTTATTATTGTATGTCCCTAGGGGCCCTACAACCCCTAGGGATGCATTTTCTTGGTTCTAATGAGTCAGAGGGGTCATAGGTTAATCTATGACCCCTATTGACGCATTTCATTACAATGTATGTCCCTAGGGGTCATACAACCCCTAGGGACGCATTTGGTTGCTTCTAGTGCATCAAGAGGGGTCGTAGGTTAACCTATGACCCCTATCGACTCATTTCATGATAACGTATGTCCTTAGGGGTCTTAGGCCTCCTAGGGACACATTTGGTTGGTTCCAATGTGTCGAGAGGGGTCATAGGTTAACCTATGACCCCTATCGACACATTTCATGACAACATATGTCCCTAGGGGCTCTACAACCCCTAAAGACACATTTGGTTGGTTCCAATTAACCTATGGCCCCTATTAATGCATCTCATGACAACATATGTCCATAGGGGTCCTATGGGCCCTAAGGATGCATTTGGTTGGTTCCAATGTGTCAAGAGGGGTCATAGGTTAACCTATGACACTTATCAACGCATTTTATGACAATGTATGTCTTTAGGGGTCCTAGGGCACCTAGGGATGCATTTGATTGGTTCCAATACGTCGAGAGGGGTCATAGGTTAACTTATGACCCCTATCAATGCATTCCATGACAACATATGTCCCTAGGGGCCCTAGGCCCTCTAGGGACACATTTGGTTGGTTCCAATGCATCGAGAGGGGTCATAGGTTAAACTATGACCCCTATCGATGCATTTCATGACAACATATGTCTCTAAGGGTCCTAAGTTCCAATGTGTTGAAAGGGGTCATAGGTTAACCTATGACCCCTATCAATGCATTTCATTACAACGTATGTCCCTAGGGGTCCTAGGGCTCCTAGGGATGCATTGGCTAGTTTCGATGCATTGAGAGGGGTCATAGTTCAACACATTTCATGACAACACATGTCTCTAGGGGCCCTAGGCCCCCTAGGGACGCATTTGATTGGTTCCAATGCATCGAGAGGGGTCATAGCCTATGACCCCTATTGACACATTTCATGACAACGTATGTCCCTAGGGACATATTTGGTTGGTTCCAATGAGTCAAGAGGGGTCATAGGTTAACCTATGACCCCTATTGACCCATTTCATGACAATGTATGTCCCTAGGGGCCCTATAAATCCCTAGAAATGTATTTGGTTGGTTCCAATGCATCAAAAGGTGTCATAGGTTAACCTATGACCCCTATCAATGGATTTTATGACAAAGTATGTCCCTAGGGGTCCTAGGGACCCTAAGGGCACATTTGGTTGGTTCTAATGTGTCAAGAGGGGTCATAAGTTAAGCTATGACCCCTATTGATGTATTTCATGACAACCTATGTCCTAAGGGGCCCTATGATCCCTAGGGACACATTTGGTTGGTTAAAATGTGTTGAAAGGGGTCAGAGGTTAACCTATGACCCATTTTAATGCATTTCATAACAACGTATGTCCCTAGGGGTCCTAGGGCCCCTAGGGACACATTTGGTTGGTTCTAATGTGTCGAGAGGGGTCATAGGTTAACCTATGATTTCTATCGACACATTTCATGACAATGTATGTCCCTAGGGTTCCTTGGGCCCCTAGGGATGCATTTGGATGGTTCCAATGCGTCAAGAGGGGTCATAGGTTAACCTATGACCCCTATTGATGCATTTCATGACAACTTATGTCCCTAGGGGCCCTAAGACCCCTAGGGACATATTTGGTTGGTTCTAATGCATCGAGAGGGGTCATAGGTTTATTGACTCATTTCATGACAACGTATGTCCTTATAAAATCTAGGATCCCTAGAGATGCATTTGGTTATTTCCAATGTGTCAAGAGGGCTTATAAGTTAACCTATGACCCCTATTGACACATTTCATGACAACATATGTTCCTAAGGGCCCTACAACACTTGGGTATGCATTTAGTTGGTTCCAATACATCAAGACGGGTCATAGGTTATTGATGCATTTCATGACAACATATGTCCCTAGGGGTCCTAGGGCCCCTAGGGATGCATTTGGTTGATTCCAATGCATCGAGAGGGGTCATAGGCTATCAAAAATTTTTATGACAACGTATGTCCCTAGGGGCCCTAGGACCCCTAGGGATGCATTTGGTTGATTCTAATGCATCGAGAGTGGTCATACATTAACCTATGACCGCTATCGATACATTTCATGACAACCTATGTTCTTAGGGGCACCAAGGCCCCCAGAGATGTATTTGGTTGGTTCCAATGTGTTGAGAGAACCTATGACCCCTATCGATGCATTTCATGACAATGTATCTCCCTAGGGGTCTTAGGGCCATTAGGGACACATTTGGTTGGTTCCTATGCATCGAGAGGGGTCATAGGTTACATTTGGTTGGTTTTAATGTTTTGAGTAACCTATGACCCCTATCGATGTATTTCATGACAATGTATGTCCCTAGGGGTCTTAGGGCCATTAGGGACACATTTGGTTAGTTCTTATGTGTTGAGAGGGGTCATAGGTTAACTTATGACCCCTATTAACACATTTCATGACAACGTATGTCTGGACTAGGGACACATTTGGTTGGTTCTAATGCACTAAGAGGGGTCATAGGTTAACCTATGACCCCTATTGCATCAAGAGGTGTCATAGGTTAACCTATGAACCCTATTGACGCATTTCATGACAACATATGTCCCTAGGGGTCCTACGACCCCTAGGGACACATTTGATTGGTTCCAATGCATCGAGAGGGGTCATAGGTTAACCTAGGATACTTATTGACATATTTCATGACACCATATGTCCTTAGGGGCCCTATGACCCCTAAGGACGCGTTTGGTTGGTTCTAATGCATTGAGAGGGGTCATAGGTCTATCAACGCATTTCATGACAACGTATGTCCCTAGGGGTCCTCGGCCCCCTAGGGATGCATTTCGTTGGTTTCAATGCGTCAAGAGGGGTCATAGGTTAACCTATGAGCCCTATTGATGCATTTCATGACAACGTATGTCCCTAGGGACCCTAGGACCCCTAGGGATGCATTTGGTTGGTTCTAATGGATTAAGAGGAGTCAAAGGTTAAACTATGACCCCTATCGACACATTTTATGACAACGTATGTTCCTATGGCCCCTGGGATGCATTTGGTTGGTTTGAATGTGTCGAGAGGGATCATAGGTTAACTTATGACCCCTATCAATGCATTTCATGACAATGTATGTCCCTAGGGGTCCTAGGGCCCTTAGGGATCACAGGTTAACCTATGACCCCTATTGACGTATTTCATGACAACATATGTTTGTAGGAGCCCTAGGACCCCTAGGGCATAGAGAGGTGTCATAGGTTAACCTACGACTCCTCACAATGCATTTCATTACAACATATGTCCCTAGGGGTGCTAGGACCCCTAGGGACCCATTGGGAATGCATTGGAAGGGGTCACTAGGGGCCCTAGTGACATATGTTGTCATGAAATGCGTCGAGAGGGGTCATAGGTTAACTTATGATCATTTTCGATGCATTTCATGACAATATTATATTTTTTAATAATATAATACTGCATATTTTAATATAATAATAAGATAATATTGGATTATATACCAATAATAATCATATATATTACTAGATTATATATTTAATAATAATAATAACCATATATATTATTATATATAATAGTAATCATATAATATTACTATATATATTTAGTAATAATAATATTTATCATATATATTACTATATTATATTTAGTTATAATAATAATAATAATTATATATAATAATAATAGTTAATAATAATAATCATACATATTACTATATATAATAATATTTATAATCATATATAATAATAATAGTTAATAATAATAATCATAGTCATATGTAATAATAATATTAATGCTGACACTTCCCAAAAATAAATTTGCCTCTAAAACCCTCTAAAGTTTCCCTCTAAAACTTTCCTCTCAAATTTCCCTCCAAAATTCCCAAAAGTTTGCAGTAATCAAAGACCCGATTTCATATTAGGCATCCTATTTCAAATTGGATACCCAATTTGACTTTAGGTATTTTATTAGGCTCGGTATTTGCCAAGCCTATTTGGTCAACCCAAAAAACATGTTTTAGAAGGGTTTCACTGACACTCAGACTTCAGGTAGCCATTTGACAATGTTATTTTCATAGAAATTGAATGAAATGAAAAGGATTTTTTTATAACACTCTCGAGATTCCATCGATATAATTCCTATCAAATTTTGAGTTTGATAAGTATTTATTAGTTAGTTTTCAATGAAGATGATTGTAAAGTGCTAATTGAAATACTAATTGAAAAATAACTATAACTTTGAAACAATATAACATTTTTTAAATCCAAAAGTTGTGTCACATTCTATGCTTCGCCTAGTATAAGAAAGAAAAAAATTTAATTTGGTAAAGTTTTCAATTAGTTAAGGTGGTCAGACATGAGAGTTTTTTTTTTTTTTTTCTCGAAAATGTTTTAGTAGAAAATTCATATTTAATTATTATTTGGAATTAAAATACCCAAAAATATGTGTCACATCCGAGCATGAGTCTACTTTTTATATGTATAATTATATTTAAAAATATTATCATTTGATTTTGATTAAGGTGGTCAGACATACACCTACTTTTTATTTTCGCCCTGAAATTTTTGTAGTACTGCATTAAAATCCAAACTTTTGACTAATAAAATATTTTTTTCTCCAGATAAGGCCTAGTAGTTTAGAAACTACATTCAATTTCCTATAGATTATTTTCATACAACTTTTTGATATAAAGTCCAGAACCACTTTAAAATTGTGTGTCAAGTTGACATAACCCTAATTTGTTGGTTTTTCACTGCCATTTAAGGCCATAGTTTGGTTGACCATGATCTTGCACATACCCTTTTATATCATTGAAGGTGAACAATTATACTTTTTTTAGCCTTTTCCTTTGTAAAAGGGTGACACAGGTTCACGCTTTTACCTGCATATGAAATTAGAAAATAGTGGTCTACCTATTGATCATTGATGCCACCTACCAAAAAAAATTATAAGCACATCATGTTAACTCAGGGAGATCTTTTAGCCACTTTAATAATAAAATCTTGTTAATTGCATTGTGTGCTTAGTATTTACATGTGGCCAATGAAGGAAACAATGGTGGTGATGACAGTCACGAAGAAAGGTGAAGGTCTATGAAATTTTCTATCAATTTATAGAATACAAAAGCCCCCATTAGAGGTTTGAATGTCATTAAACCCTTCACAATCAAATTTTGTGTTTGGTGAGCTATATGTAGAGAAACTAAGGATAACTATGACAACTTTGACATAATGGTAAAAGGCCAATTTATATGGTCTAATTAAAAAAAAAAAATTCATGAAATCATGTGTACAAAAAAACATTCTTGGAATAGGAAATTGCATTTTCTTGAATGTTTTGAAAGCCATTTCAAAAAATCCATCATCTGCATGTTTTGAAATACATTTCAAAAAATCCATTGTGTGCCTACAATGACTACTATGCACAATTCTACATTTCCATTAGGCTTTGAAGTCGGGAAACATGCCTTCACTTATCTTATTGCTACTATATATGCATGAGACTCCATTTGTTTGAGGCTATGAGGTCTAGGATTTTTATATTTTGTCTTCGCTTGTTTCAGTTTACTATATTTGTCATCTTGTAGCACAACAATATCAAGAATCTATGGTGGCATTCTCAACTTAATTCCTTTTTGCTCTTGATAACTTAAACTGAGAAAATAGATTAACAATTTCAAACTCAAGAATAATAAAGTCAGAGAATGAGGGAATTTTGGCAGAAATCAAAGCAATCAACATTTTGAAATAGAAAACATTCAAATCTCTAGTTTCTCAATTGCAATGCACACAATTTATGTTTAGTGAAACACAAGAATATTATAGCCATAGAATGAGGGAATTTCTACAGAAATTAATGATTTGAAACACGAAATATTTTAATTTCCAGTTTCTCAAATGCAATGTTTACAATTTATATATTATGAACTAAATTTAGTACTATGACTTCTAAGATCTTGAAACAAATTTGATTGCTTCCCCATTGCTAAAAATTCAATCTCACCATACAAAAATGCAATTTTTTTTTCTACATAATTATACTAAGAGTTTTGATCTAAAAAAATAATACACAAACCTCAAAATACCCAGTTCATATGATAAATAGTAAGATACCCTAAAAAAATTAATTTGATTGAATTCATATTTGTAAAATATGGAGAAAATATTAATCACATAACAGAAAGCACAGGGTTGCAGAGAAGTCACTTAATATACATTTTTTTCCTTTTTCTTTTAAAACATCACAATTTGTAGCTCACATTATAGATTTGTGTGAGCAGAAAGTTGCAATGGAAGATCCCCATTGGAGAAAATCTCAAGTCTGAGGCCAACATTGGCAATGGTAATGCACCGCTTCACCACATCAAGCATGGATTTTGATGGCCTCCTTTTTGGCCATCTCCACTCCATATAACCCTTAGAAAATAAACTAGAAATTCATAACTTAATCAATTGTTGCACAATAAATGAAAGAAAATATTAAGCTATCAGTTACTATTGCACTACTAGAGCACAATCAGAATAAAATCTCTCATATGTCTTATTAATTGCTTGCAAAAACTCTATTACATTATCTTTCTTTTATAAAATACTTCTATCATGATTGGAGATAGATTACAATAGTTAACTATGTATGAACAACAATAATCTATTCATGCAAAATGGTCAAACTAGGAAAACTCCTCGCTTATGATGAATCATTATTTAGTGGATACGTTTTAACTACAAACTACTATATTCTATGTGTGAGAGCACTAACGATGCATGTAAAACTAAACTAAACAAATGGTTGAACTAAAAAATGAAACATACACATGAAGAAATTATATTTTCATCACCACCCAAATCTAGCAAACGACAATGATGAATTCTCCCTGCAGTAGGACCTGGTGGCCACCATTATCGCCTGCACAACTTGCACAACTTCCAAATGTCTTCATTGATTCTATGATTCTATTGGCAAGATTGAGCATGACAAAAACTTAGAAGCCAAAAAATTGGTCCCATTAATAATCATGATCCACTCATTGATTCGTTTGTTGCCCACAGAAATATGCCTCTTAGGTCCTCCATGTTTGAATTTGCGATCATAGAGAAGTGCTAGTAACACTCACATTGCTGCCCAAAACTGTTTGTCCAAGGTTCACATGATAATGGAAGTGGTGTTAGGGTTATGGAAGGGGACTAAAGCTTATAATTGAAATAATAGATCAAAAGCGTCAAGAAATTACTAGACAACATAACCATAATATGAAAAATCACAGAAAAATAAACAAGAAGCAGGAAAAACTCTAACCAAATTATGGAACCAAATTGATGGAAAAGAGTCTAAAAAGTTTGATTTTGAGATATGACTAACACATTATTCTATGTAGTGATCTTCTTAGTTTACCTCCATGTCTACACCCATGCAAAAAAGAAAAGAATATTTACAACCACCTACCCTTCTTCAAAATGCCACTTGTAACATCTCTTATATTTTCTTTATTTTTCTGGAAGAAACTGAAAAAGACTACCAAGAAAATGGGAAAGAGCCAATTGCAAAAGAGAAATTTAAATTTATGATGTGTGTTTAATTTGAAAATTTGTTTAACATTATAGTTTTGCAACAATTTTTTCAGCTTGCATAGTTTCCAAATGGAAACTAATAGTTAAAAAGTAGATAAAAAATTTAGTCTCCTACCTTAATGGTACTTTACTATATTTGTCATCTTGTAGCACAACAATATCGAGAATTTATGTTGGCATTCTCAACTTAATTCCTTTTTAATGTTGATAACTTAAACATAGAAAAAAGATTAACAATTTCAAACTCAAGAATAATAAAGTCACAAAATGAGAGAATTTTGGTAGAAATAAAAGCAATCAACGATTTGAAATAGAAAACATTCAAATCTCTAGTTTCCCAATTGCAATGCACATAATTTATGTATAGGGAAACTCAAGAATATTACAGCCATAGAATGAGGAAATTTCTACAGAAATTAATGATTTAAAATACAAAAATATTTCAATTTCTAGTTTCTCAAATGCAATGTGCACAATTTATATATTATGAACTAAATTTAGTGCTATGACTTCTAAGATCTTGAAACAAATTTGATTGCTTCCCCATTGCTAAAAATTCAATCTCACCATACAAAAATGTAAAAGAAATTTTCTACATAATTATACCAAGAGGTTTGATTTAACAAAATGACACACAAACCTCAAAATACCCAATTCATATGGTAAACAGTAAAATACCCTAAGAAAATAATTTGATTTAATTTCATATTTGTAAAATATTAATCACATAAAGTAAAGCTCAGGATTGCAGAGAAATCACTTAATATACATTTTTTCCTTCTACTGTTAAAAAATCACCATTTACATCACCATTTGTAGCTCACATTATGGATTCATGTGAGTAGAATATTGCAATGGAAGATCCCCCACTGGAGAAAATCTCAAGTCTAGGGCCAACATTGGCAATGGTAATGCAATGCTTCACCACATCAAACATGGATTTTGATGGCCTCCTCTTTGGCCATCTCCACTTCGTATACCCCTTAGAAAATAAACTATAAATTCACAACTTAATCAATTGCTACACAATAAATGAAAGGAAATATTAAGCTATCGATTACTATTAAGCTACTATAGAACAATCAGAATAAAATCTCTCATCTATCTTATTAATTGCTTGCAAAAACTCTATTACATTGTCTTTCTTTTATAGAACACTTCTATCATGATTGAAGACAGATTACAATAGTTAACTATGCATGAACAATAGTAATTTTTTCATGCAAAATAGTCAAACTAGGAAAACTCCTCCCTTATGATGAATCATTATTCAGTGGATATGTTTTTAACTACAAACTACTATTTTCTATGTGCAAGAGCACTAATGATGCTAAACAAATGGTTAAACTAACACATGAAACATACACATGAAGAAATTATTTTTTCATTACCACCCAAATATGGCAAATGATGATGATGAATTCACCCTGCAATAGGACCTAGTGGCCACCATTACTGCCTGCACAACTTGCACTACTTCCAAATATCTTCATTCATTTTATGATTCTATTGGCAAGATTGAGCATGCCAAAAACTTAGCAGCCAAAAAATTGGTCCCATTAATAATCATGATCCACTCATCGGTTGGTTTTTTGCCCATAGAAATACACCTCTTAGGCCCTCCATGTTTGAATTTGCAATCACATCTTGGGCTCAGGAGAAGTGTCAGTAACACTCATGTTGCTGCCCAAAACTATTTGTCTAGGGTTCACACAATAATGGAAGTGATGTTAGGGTTATGGAAGGCTACTAAAGCTTATGAAATGAGATAATAGATCAAAAGCATCAAGAAATTACTAGACAGTGTAACCATAATCTGAAAAATTATAGAAAAATAAACAAGAAGCAAGAAAAACTCCAATCAAATAATGGAACCGAATCGATGGAAAAGAGTCTAAAACTTATGTTTGATTTTAAGCTATCACTGACACATGATTCTATGCAGTAATCTTTTCAGTTTACCTCCACATCTACACCCATGCAAAAAACAAAAGAACATTTACAGCCATATACCCTTCTTCAAAATGCCACTTGTAACATCTTGTATATTTTCTTTATTTTTCTGGAAGAAAATGAAAAAGACTACCTAGACAAATGGGAAGAGCCAATTGTAAAAGATAAATTTAAATTTATGACCCGTGTTTAATTTGAAAATTTATTTAACACTATAGTTCTGCAACAATTTTTTTAGTTTGCACAGTTCCCAAAAGGAAACTAATAGTTAAAAAGAAAATGAAAACTTTAGTCTCCTGCCTTAACGACATGGACTAATAATTGATAAAATGTATTTTAAACTGAAAATATCAAAAGGAGTTTTACTTCAATATGAGGAAATAATGATACTTAAATTTATCTTATTTATAATTATAATTATAATGATGAAGGATAATGATATACAATCAATAAGAAAAATTGTTAGATTAAAATATATTAAACATTTATGTTATTTCAAAATAATGTACAATAATTAAATTATGGTATTTTTATAATATGATTTCTTTTATAGATATTTTTGTTTCATAGAATAATTATTTGATTGCATGATTAATACATATAATACTTTTGTAAACATCTCACGTAAATGTTAATGAGTAAAAATGTTGTTATACAACTTAAACATTTATAAAAAAAATTAAAATAAATAATATTTAAAAAACACATTTTTCAAATAAAAATATCTAAAACATTAGTGTCTTATATTCCTCAATTTCTAAAGATTAAAATATTTAGAATAACTATGTTAATTAATAAATACTTATCATATATTAATATCTAAATTTATATCTAATAATACATGAAGTTAAGTACAAAGCTGATAGAATAAAGATGGATAAAAGATATAAACAATAAAATTTCACCTAGAATAATAATAAAAGAAAAGTGAAAGACCATTTAAAAAAAATGTTTAGTTAAGTTATATTTCAATTTATTTCAAATCTTTAAATAGTTAATGATTTTGTTTAACTTCTAACTAAGCCATTATCTTGCAGATAGAAATAAGAATATTGAAAGAATACGAACCATTTGTTTCTTCTGGGCACTTCACACATGTCTAGCTTGACATTAATGAAGAGTTAAATTGTGATATACAAGACCATTTTGCAAATTCAATGGTAGAATTTGATGCAGAAGAGACTCTATCATATTGTACCATGCTTCTTTATTATAGCTTAGAGAGGATGCGCATGGTAGAGGGTTTTGAACAATACACCATATTACTATTAATTAATTTTGGGAGCAACATTTCCATGTAAAATTATGCCTATTGTGCTAACTATTTGATCCACAAAGGAGGCAACATCCTTTCCTTTTAGTGAAGGCACTGCGCATTTTTGTTACAATGATTCAAATTCTTTTGGACAAAATTAAGTTAGTGGTAGAGATGTAGTGAAGATAGAGGTGTATGTGTGTATGTATATGTGTGAGGCCTCACTTGAAACGTCATGGTATAGATGAAACATCTACATTATGATACTTCTAATTTTATGTTTTGATACACTTTTGAGACTACATGGTTATGTCACTTTAATATCTGCATTTTGATGATCCACACTTATGCCTGCATATTTACACCTAATTGATGTATTTAATGATTTCATTTCATGTTCTAAACTATTTCAATTACTTTAATGGAAACTAAATTGTAGAAATATTTGAAATGTCAAATTGTAATGTTCAAGTGAAAATTAGTGCCAAAGGATAGATTTAGATATGCAAACGAATCCAACTCACATGCCTTGTAACTTAATATTCATGAATTCAATATTTCATCACTATGGTAGAAAATAGACTATGAAGTTGTTCAAAATGTTAATCTTATCATGTTACATAAGAATCAATGTTGATATGTAGGGATTTATATTTTAATGTTTTGAATGTTTTATAAGAAAATGATTAAAAAAGGGAAAGTTAATTGGAAATGATGAAATATGCAAGCCTAATGTTGAATATGAAAGTGATTTATTGTACTTATTTATATATTGCTTATATGATTTCTTGGACTACTGATGCTTGAGTTTAGTGTGTAGGAATTTGATGATGAGATTTAACGGGGGATCAAGGCTCAAACCCATGTGAAACATGACATGGATGAGGTTGGGTCTGTGGAAGGATTCAATCCTCTATGTAATGTATTTTATTTTGTAACATGAATGGTATGTGGGTGATAGTTGAATACATGTATTATTGGAGACAAGTCATTTTAAATGTAATATGTTGTGACTGTGTCACTTGAAATTTGTTTGTCCACGTGGAAATAACTTGGCATTTAGGGTTTTGGGAAAGTCACCTAACCTAAACATAACCCCAACATAGTATCCAAGTTAACCCCACATTTAAAAGTGTTAGGGTAACTCCCTATCCATTAAGCTCGAATTCCAACCTTCCATTTACTTTTGGGGATCAAAAAGTGGTCCTAGGGGGTTACCATGATGAAAACTAAGTGCCCACATGATAGTAGTATGGGTTGGGAGTCTAAATCTAACCTTTAGTAGGCCTAGATGACCTTTAGAACCCTCCAAACAAGTCACTTTGAGATCAGTTCGAAAATTGTAGTGTCACATGACTTCTTCCACTCTATTAGTTGGGCAAGGCTATATTTTTAGAAGGAAACAAGGGTGTATGAAAAGGCAGCTCATGTTATGACCATTTTTAGATAGTGAGGGTTTTGGGATCCTTTTTAGAGGATTGAGGATGAAGTTAGTGGATTGTCTACCCACTCTCTAACTTTAGAGACTTTTAGGGTTTGGAAGCTTGGAGGGAGCTCTTCTACAACCTTTCATTTCCAGTTTGCAAAGGGATTCAAGGTTGATGGTCTTTCCATGTAGTTAGTTTGCTTCCATTTTGAAGTTGAATCTTGGTATTGCATTCATGAGAATGTAGGTAGTAAGAATGCCATTGTAAGGGAAATTTGTGGTATCATCTTGTATCATGTAGTTCTACAATGTGTTTTGTTGAGCATGAAGTTTGGATTTCCATTGTTTCTTGCTTTTGATCTTCCAAGATTTAGTGCATGAGTGTTGTTATGGGTGTGAGGGCTTCACTCACCCTTTGGGAAGGGAAGAGAAGTCTAGGGTAAAGGGGTTAGTTAGGCTTGAAAATGTATTGAGAACCTTGGAGTATGGGCTCCATTGTATGCCATAATCATTCATATGTTGCTGGGGGTGATAAGGGAAGTATGATATATAAATAGAATTTATGGAGTATGGGCTCCAAGAGAGTTATAGTTGATGATAGTATGTTTGGAATATGATTGTGAAGTCCCTGAAAGGGCATGAAATTTTGTATATGGTCGAAGCCCCAAAAGGGCATGAAAATTGTTTGTTGTAGGTATTGTTTGATATGGCACATCTCCATTTTTGAAGCACACCTTCTCCCTATGTTTATGGTTCCATTGGTGAACCATTGTGATTTATCCTTGGGATGGGATTATTCAAGTTTTGAGAGGTAATGTATATGTTATTGCAAGATTGTATGTGAATCCCGGTTTGAGCCTTGTTCCCTTAGCATAGGGGTGGCCTCCTTGGGGGCCTATGGTTGGGTAGAGAGCACTCATGGTCCTTGTTATTTTCTTTGTGATGTATTTGTAGATTTTGAGCTCATGGGAGAAATAGAAACAAGCTTGGAATGGTCATCTTGTAGATGTGCTTGAAGGAGAAAACTTTTCTTTGTGCATTATATACGTAATGGAGAACCTCTCTCCATATCATTTATGTTGTTGAAATGAAAGATTTCATAGTATCAAGGAAGGACTATGTCATTTTGAAATGTATTTAAAAGGATTAAATCCTTCTCCATGTTGTGATATATTGTATTGTGAAATTTTGAACTCCTTACTTAGTTTTTGTGTATTATATTGAAGATGTGATATTTTCATCTTAGGCACATGATTTTGAAGAATAATTCCATTAATAGAAATGAAAAGAATTGTGAGCATTATCATAGGTAATTACATTGTAAAACTTTGTATTATGTATTTAGATGCATTGAAAAGAAAGTTCATTGTGTCATATTAAGCAAAGCTGAGTATGAAAAGAATTCTACTATGCATTGATCTCATTTGGGAATTCTTCATTAATAGGGAGAATATTTTTGACCTTGTTGCAAATGCATTACATGAGCTAACCTCACTATTCTAGTGAATGTTAATGATCCAAAGAATTCAATAGATGCAAAAGAATGACAAATAAATGAAATAGGGTGGTTAAATCAAATCACCACTAATCCATAATGATGGTGTCTTAAATGAGAAGAGAAAACAATACATGAGAAACCAAGAGAAATCAAATGGAACCTCCATTGAAAAATAAGCTTGTTCATGCAATTTAATTCTCTGGACTTTGTAGGGGAAGTGGAGATTAATTCACTTCCCAAATAAAGTGCATTAAAATATTCAAAAAGAATATTCTTGGAACCTTCTAAAGAGAAAATAAACTAAGGTAGTCATAGACTAAAGTAAAACATAACACTGCCAAAATTCAAAAGAAATTGAAAAAAAAAGAATCACGTGAATTGATTAAAACTATGAAAGCAAGTCACAATAAAAAATAATAATAATAAAATAATAATAAAAATAAAATATATAATTAAAGTCATAGTCATAACGTACTAAGGAGAAGGACCCTTTAGTTATGCGGTCCTCTTAATCTCCTCATTGGCCAACCATCGGACCCCCACACTACACAATGCAAGTGGCCCCGCCATCCACCTTGCTCTATCTTATCCACATGGGTATTGCTTCCAAGTGCATTTAATGAATGTAAGGAAGGTACAATGAGAAAGGGCGCTTGGGTCCATGCAACGAAGTAGAGTTTAGTGGAGAGGACCCAGTACTTGAACACCCTAACTTTGCGCTTATCAAAACCCTACGTAAAAATTTCAAATCGCTCCCAATGTTTTACAGCAGCTTACTTGGTGAGTCACCTACTTATAACTAAGGTTTCAAGTCTATGTCACCCGTTATGATGCCACATCAACATGATTTTTGCCAAGTTGTCCAAAACAGCCCCAAAAAAAAGTGAGACCAATGGTTGTGCATAAAGGGTACCCATAGTTGAACAACTGACGTGTCATCACATCATTAGTTAATTTTTATAACTAAAGGTACATTTTATTCAATTTTGGGTAGCTAGCATTGTACTAACAACTTTAAAGTCACAAGTATTGGTACAATGTTGTCAAAAAAACAAGACATTAAGTCAATTAGTGTAAATATCAAGTGAACAACTCCATTCACAACTACTCGAAGGCGTTCAAATACTGAGTCCTCTCTCCTAGTGAGGGAGGGAGGGGCCTTGGTTGGTGGGTCCCCTTCCCCATCCACTTTCATCCACTTTTGATATGTCTTGTGGACTTCAGTTGTCACCATCATCCTCAAGCCTTGAGCACTTGTAAGAAGACCTCGGTCCAAGTGTTGACCCTACCCCACTTCCTCCATGTTCATTTCCCAAGTGCCCTAAGTGCATTTCCAATCCTGACATGTGTTAGATCTTGAGCTCGAGAACCTCCCATGCGTATTTGGCATAAGCATTGCCAAACTTGTCACCCATGTGTTGTTTTCTATTTCCCCAATCAGCTGCGTGACCCCTATTTTAAACATGTTCATGGGTTCCCACCCGCATCAAGGTTGGGAAGTAGGGTGTGGATATTGGGAGGTACAAGGGTGTGATACAAGGATGGAGAGAAAGCTGTTGGGAATTGACTAGCCTAGCCATGTGGACTTTTGGGAGGAGAGATAAGGGAGTAAGAGTGAGGGCACATGAAAGTAAGTAAGGAGAGGTTTGTTAGAAATAGTTGGGTGGAAGTTAGTGGAGACACATGCTTTAGAACTTGATCGGTTAGCAAGTTTATAGTGGGAGATTAGTTAGTTAATGCTAGTAAAGAGGTACATATATTTTTGTAGTGGTTACTAAGAAGAAGATATAATTAGTAATTAGATAAATGATTAAAGAAAGAATGGGTTAGTAGTTAAAAGTTAGGTGGTGTGCATATGTGCTAATTAGTAGATAGTAATTAGTGATGGGTAATGTTAGTGTTTAAATTTATTAAATTTTATTATCAATTGATACTAAATTGTTAGTGGATAATATTAAAATTGTATTAGTAGTTAGAATCAAAATAATTAGTAAATGATTCTAATAATCTAGCCTATAGTACATAGTTAGTAGGTTATAAACATGGTTAGAGTTTAATTTAGATGATATGGTGTAAGAGTTCGTTAAAATGTATACCTATATAAGGATAAATTAAAATAAAATAGAATTGGCATGGTAATGAAGTGAATTAAGGTTACTTTTAAATGTTAAGAGATACATATTGTAAGATGAATTATAATTTGAGTATTTAGAACAAATATGCATTTTCAATTATTAAGTTCTTGAATCTATAGTGATAGAGAATTGGTGTTTCACATTCATTTTCACAACATCTACTCACAAAGTTGGGATGTGGAATCATAATGGTAATGTCATCCAGCTCTTATGTTTAGCTAAAATGTTAATAAAGGTAAGAATTGTGGAATCTTATGAAAGATAGATCTTCCTTGACCTTGTATACTAGAGTTTTGATATATAAAGAACCCTCCTACAGTGTCACCAACTAGAATTATATACCCAATAAACTATTTCATGGAATACCATTATTTTACCTGTGATACCTTAGACCCAGTTGAAAGGTTAATGCTCCCTAGAAGTTTGGAAGTATTTTACTTTATGTTAAATCAACCAACTTAAGGGATCACCTTCAGCTTAATGATTGAAGTATGTGATAACCTAATGTACGTAACTATAACTCAAGAATCATGAGAAGATATATTTCAAAACACCTTGTAGGTTTGATAGATTTTTTTTTTCATAACATGCATAAACATATATTATGTATGTCATCTCATAAGTTACTTTTCAAAAAATAAGATTAGCCCTAGGTTCCAATGTCAATCAGGGGTGAATCTTCCACCATCCTAGCAAGGATCACTCCAGTTAGGGAATTGAAAGTTTGAGCAAACTTATAAGCATAACCATTGGTAACCTAGTCTCTTGGCCATTCAATAACTTAGTTACCAACATATAAAACTATATGAGATAATATAAGTTTTATCTTCAAAAAAATTTGTAATTGTATTTTTCCCTGTAAAATTTTGGGCATGACAATATGTATGTATGTATGTATGTATGTATGTACCTATATATGTATATACATATACATATATTTACACACACACACACACACACATACACACACACACACACACATGTACACACACACACACACACACACACACACACACACACACACACACACACACACACACACACACACACACACACACACACACACACACAGATACACATGTGTGTGTGTGTGTGTGCATATATATGTACACACACACACACACACACACACACACACACACACACACACACACACACACACACACACACACACACACACACAAATATACATATACATATATATCCGTGAGAGGGAGGGAGGGAGGGACGGAGGCAGTAATTCTCTTCTCTATTTATAAGTTTTGTATAAGACTTGTGTGTCCTTTTAAGTGGACATATAGATGAATTGAAGTTATCGTGTATTACACAAATGTATACATAAATAGACCATTTTTTCTTAATTTATAGTCAACATATCTTTAACGTATCTATTGCAAACTGAGGTGGGGTCACTAGTTATATATCAGGTTTGGTTGTAGGGAAAACCATAGAGATAATCACAAAAGCTATTTGAAATATACTAAGTTGTGTCTCTAGTGTCAAGTGAACAATAACTGCTGATTTTTTCAATATAGTATATTCTAAGAAATTCTACTTAAATGAGTTTGTAACTTTCACTATGTTGACTATATCATTTTACTCCTAAGTTTCTACTTGTTAATTATATTTATAAATATTTAAATATTATAATATCTAAATCAGTTTATTTGAGACAACCAATCTTATTTATAATTAAACTTTTTATTTAGATTGAATTATTTAAAATTTGAACAAGTTGTTTCATAATCTAAATAAAATTCTTGGATACAAATACATCCACCTAGATCATTAAAAAAATCAATTTAACACAAGACTACCACACATGGAAATTTATGCGAATGAATAAATATTTGGTAATGAACCATCTTCTAGGTAATCAACAATGGACATTGTACATGGTATATTCACATATTCATGAGACTTAAATGTAGAGTGCAGATAAAATGAAAATGAACTAAGCTAAACCTAAGAAATCATTGCCAAAACATAAACTCTATGAGTGTGTCATGCTTCCCTAACCACAACCACTAAGAAAGCTCTTTGACCAGCATCTCAGTGACAATTCTAGAATGGGAGTATGCTTAAAATGAAAATTTACAAGAATGCATGCAAGATATATGAGTATAATGCAGATTATATGTGGGTAACAACTCTTAGAATGCTATCAAAATGGACATGCAATGAGCTAAACATGTAATAAATGATACTAAATAACATGAAAACAATGCTAAAATGCTATGAGCTTGCTACAAATGACAATGCTAAAATAATAACTCAAAATTTTCCTATAGTGTAGATGCCTAAAACTTGGGTCCCTTAGCTCTTGGATTTGCCTCCTATTTATAGGATTTTGCAAGGGGTTGAGGTAAGAACTAGGATTTTTACCATTGACTGGTGGATAGAGGTGAAATTGAAAATATCTCATAAGAGACCAAGAGGAAGAGTCCAATAGACTTGGTTTTGAGGATAAATGAGGATTTTTCCAATTCTTTTAAAAGTAAAAGGGGGATTTTCACTTTCATGAGGATAAATGACTTTATTGATTTAATAAATATTCTATTTATTTTCAATAGTTTGTCTTTTTCTTCCTTCCTTTTTAAATTTCATTTTATGTTTTGAATTTTTTTCTCCTCTTTTAAAAATTGATTTAGGTCTTGTTGATTTGACAAATGATTAATGACCTGATGTGATTTTTGATTTGAAAGTCTATTGTGTTCTTATAATTTCGTCCTTAATTTGCATTGATTGATCAAAATTGCATAATTCAAGTCTTTGCCTATTTTTGGGTGTCTACAAATGCCCCTCTTTGAGATAATATGTGAAGCATAATAGTTCAAAGATTGTCTTGATTTTATGATTTTAGGTCAAATTCTAATGATTGAATGTTCGTTCGATGATGTTTTGATGTTTCATAGTTGTCATGGTGTTTGATTGTTGATGACTTGATGTTTGATTGTTGATGATATGAAGTCTTGATTGTCGTTGATTTTTTTCATTGATATTATGATGTTTTTAATTTGATACCCTAGTTTTTGGTTGATTTGATGTTTGTAATTTTTGTTGGGGTATGGATGCCCTGATTTGATATGGATATATTGCCCCCTTAGAAATGAAATTGGAGAAAAATGAATGTGAAAAAATTAAGGAGATTCCAATTTGATTTCTGAAATGTGTGATAATTGACTGGTGAAGATGATCAAGTTGGTTTAAAACAACTCCTAATTTGTGAAAGTGAGTAAAAAGGTTCTAATGTTGGGTAAATAGGGTGAAAAAGTGATATAAATTCCCCTAAGGAGGGTTAAATAGGTCAAAAGACCTTTTACCCTTGTCATTTGCACACTTTCTTTTTACATTTGGCAATTTTGAGCTCTGGGCTAACGAGGATGGTGGTCTCTTTATGAGAGCACATATTCAAGAGGCATCGTAGGTACGAGCGTCCAACTAGCTATAGTGCCACAAAAAGTCATTGATATCCTCTATTTTTAAGATTATTGCATTTGTACCCAAATTTTTTGAATTTTGTGCATTTTTTTTGGTAGATGTGATAGTTTAGCTGTTTTAGCACATTTACATGTTCTTATAGTGCATTTGAAAACTTTTAGCACATTTGGCCAATAAGTTAGCACATGCGTAGGATGAATTAGTTCATATGAAACCATATTGTAGGAGAAAAGTAGCACATTTAATAGAAATTAGCACATCTATAGCTTTAAATGAAGCATACAAGTGTTTAGGCGCATTTGATTAATCTTGTAGGGCATATGAATTATATTTCACTGCTTTTGTTTCAAACAACTCTTATTCACTGTTAAATAGTGCATATGATCATATGAATGGCGCTTCTACTCTTATAGTGCATCTGATACATAAAATAGTGCTTTTAAGTTTTTTGATAATGCATATGTCTATTTTAACGCATCCGATAAATCTAGTAGTGCATATGTCCTAGGAAATAGCCCAAAAGTATGTTGAAGCACATATACTTATTAAAGTGTCACTAATGTGGACTTGAAGAGAAAAAAATTGATTATAAAACCCTAATTGAGCATAAGATAACACAAAAGGTGAGATTCTAGGTCTGTTGGTGAGGTATTTGTTATAGTGAGTAAACAATAGCAGCAGGTAGTCATAAAGTGATGTCTTAGAGTCAATCTGATGATAGATAGATAAAGAATGATGTCCCCACTTAGGATATAGAGTAGGGAAATAAACAAGTCTTGCTTAAGATAGAGAAGGATAAGTAATAGGTCCAAGATAGAACAAGTAGCTAATTAGCTAGATATGGATAGTAGATTGATGTATGATGGTCACTTGGGATAAAAACTGATGTTGTTGTTTGGGTTTTTTGAAAAATAAGTATGTGGGAGAAAGCTCATGGTGTGAGGATTGTATCCATGGCCCTTAGAGACTATAGGTAGATTGTCAGTCGGGGATCTCTTGGTGATAGATAGATGTGGGATGTACTAGTTCTGAGTGAATAGAGGGCTATTGATAGCTATGTCTGAATGATGGCACTCAGACCACAACACCTTTCATCTTCCTATGGGTGAGATGACTGTGATGCCGAAGGATGTATACCAATTATTGCAGATCCCAACAATGGGAGATTTGGTGTACTATGATTAGACTGCAGATGGGACTACATTCAGAGATTTTTTTGGAGATGACAACATTGGAGATGATAGTGTATCATGGATCCAAATGTTGTAGTATAAACCATTGTTGGTGGTGTTGGCTAGGTTGATAGGAGGGTTTTTGTTTCTAGACAAATGGGGGTGAGGATGTCCAGTTGGATGGGATTGTTTGATAAAGGACATGATTGATTAGCCATGAAGGTTTGCATGGGGCAACTGCATATTGGCCCACTTATACCATGACTTGCACCAAGGTGTATATTCCATAGCCTCATTGCTATTAGCAAGGATGATATTGTTATAGCTATGGACATGGGAGCATCTACCCATTATTCATTTGATATGTGTGCGACAACGTCCTTAGGATATGCCTCACATATATATTCATTTGGGAGTGATTATGCAGCCCCATCTATGCAAGACAAACTATTGGCAATTGATATTGGATGACATTGATGAGGTGGTATGGAGACCATATAGGTTTACTGAGCTATGGGCCAAGGATGATGGTTAGATGGTATATTTCTTTGGCCTGAGATATTTTCTTGGCTGAGTTCTCATGGTGAAAAAGGGATTTTGTTTCAAGTGGGTTGTGAGACAGTTTGGGCGATGGTAGGGCATGCCACAACGATCAGTGCATTATTCTAGGGCTTAGTCGAAGAGGGCTATATGGGGGCTAACTTTGGAGTATGAGGCTTTCTAGGAGGCCTTTCTTCAGATGATAGATATACCAAAGCCATGGGCATTGAGAGATGGACATGTAGATGTAGGGATGGAGGGAGACTATGCACGATGGTTTCATGAGCACCCATTCTCGAGGTACACAGATCCAACAGAGCCTATTCCTAGCATTGATGATTAGTTAATTGGAGGAGAGGATGGGGATGATGATGGCAGTCAAGGTAGAGGTAGAGGACAGTTTTAGGCTAGAGGGAGAGCTAGAGGTGTAGTTAGATCATGGGGGAGATATGGAGGTCGAGGTTGAGTAGCAGTGGTACTACTGTAGAGGGTTATTGCACGAGGTCAAGTGCAGAGGCTAATAGATGTGTCTGTACCGATATTTGGAGGGATTCATGGCTGAATTAGTGTGAGGGTGAGAGGAGGTATGGGTAGTGGTGTAGAATCTAGTTAGTAGGATGGTGGTGGTGGATAGGGTAGGATAAAGCATGTCAGGGTTAGGTTACGTGATGAGGTATAGTTTATTCGGTGAAAGAGGCCATGGATATAGATCCCTATCAAAGAGTCACAAGACTTATAATGATAGGGGCATCAACATGTGTCATCAGATGTGCAACCACCACCAGAGAGGCTAGGAGGATCCAGAGATATGAAGACCTAGATGAGTGCCATGGAGGCTTGAATGGGTGAGTTGATGAGTATGTTGCAGGCTTTTATAGTGTCGATGACACCAAGGATAGATGGGGCTTTGACTAATCAAATGGCCACAACCATACATATCATAATGACAACATAGGTGATTGAAAAGGCTCCATGAGAGCATAGGAGTGCCCCTAGTGAGCAGGGACCTTCAGATTAGGCACATACGAATGATATAGGCAATGGGATGCATGAATGAGTGTATATCATTTGTCATTGCAGTACTTACCATATGTTTTGTTATTGATGAGGACCATTCTATATTCATACTAATGTACTTGGTGACCTTTTGATGTTTATGTCATGTGATCATTTGGATGTGTATGTTGATACAGTCCATCTTATATTCATGTTGATCTGATCCTTTTGATATATTGTTTGATGTTGAGATATTCGAGCTTTTTGACATTCAGACTTGTGCACTGGTTATATCATGGGCTCATGTTATGCATGTGATGGTGTGATTTGATTGATAGGATAGTAGTAGATATTGATGTATTTGTGGATGATTAATATAGTATATAGAATAACAAGATATGTGAATGAAGTAATTACATGGTATGTATGAGTGAAATGTGTTAATGAAATGTGCAAAGGAAATGTTAAGTAATGAGATGCATGAATTAAATAAAATGTAATGTAAAAGTATGAATGTAATGAAATAGGTGTGAATCACATGTAATGAAAGGAAATAAAATGTGGTGAAATGAAATTGGATGTAATGCAATGTGATATTAATAAAATGAAATGTAATGAAATAAAATTTGATGTAATGAAATGTGATGAAATGAGATGTAATGCGATAAAATTAAATGAAAGGTGTCATGTAATCGAACGAGATTGGATGTAATGAAACATGATGTAATGAATTGTGATAAATGAAATGTAATGGAAGAAATGAAATGAAATGTGTAAATGAGTGGAAATGTAATGAAATTAAATGGAACGAAATGTGAGAAAATGGAATATAATGAAATGAATGTGTAAAAAAAATGAGAGTTGTAAATGAATGAAAATGTAATGAAATGAAATATGAGAAAATGGAATGAAATGAAATGAATGTGAAAAAAATGAAATTTGTAGATGAACGGAAATGTGAGAAAATGGAATGTAATGAAATGAATGGGAATGAAAATGATAAAATGGAATGCAAAAGTGAGAAAATGTAATGGAATGAGATATTATAAAATGGAATGAAATAAATGAAATGGGAATGTAATGGAAATGTGATAAAATGTAATGTAATGAGATATGATAAAATGGAATGAAATAAATGAAGGTAATGAAAATGTAAAGGAGATGTGAAAATGAGGTGAATACAATGAGATGAAATGAGGTGAATGAAAGTGAAAAATGGAAGGAAATGAATGTGTTAGAGATGAAAAGACATGGGATGGGACTCAATCTTTGAGATAAAAAGGACAAGAGATGGAACTTGAGACTCCAACAAGAATAGATGAAGAAGGGCATGCATAAGATGTGATGAATGGTGTAATGAATTAGTGACCATAATTGTTTGAGATTTGAAGGTCACATATTGTAATAGGTGGAATAAATGATAGGTGAGAATGAACTATGATGCAAGGTGGTAGTGTTGTGATGAGACCAAGTCCACAATAGTAGAGTGTTAACCATGCACACGTAGGTTGGTTTGTGACCTGTTGTTGGATAGCCTTACTCAAATTGTTTAGCCTTTTTGTCGATCATTATTGATGAGATGTGTGTGCGTGTTATCCTAATTTATATGCCAAATGTATGTTTTCAAGAGACCCAAGATAAAAATGTAAACTAAATGAATGCAACTATCTATCACTGTTATTGTAAAGAGATGCAAATTAATTGTCATCATAGAGCATTCAATAAAATGTTATCGAGTACAACCACCACTAGCTCAGCTATGGTGATATGAATACTGTATCACGCTAAGAAGTACCACCAAACATAAATGTATATGAAAAATATGACAACTACTAAAAATAAAAGTTACAACTACAGTAAAAGAAGACAAGAACACAAATAGTCACATGTTAGATAAAGGACCTCACCTAAGATATCGTACAAAATTGGCTGAGGTACACATGGCCATCCAAATGAGAGGAGACACTTATAAGTGGACACCAATGATGTAGGAAATCAAAGGATCACTAGAGATAAATAATGAAAAAGCAAAGGCAAATAAAATATCATGACTTCATCTTGATACCTCTAGTTAAGTACATCATCGAGGTACTAGAAGTTCATAATAGTAGAAAAACCATTATTTATAGACTAGGAGTGCAGATAGTTGTGTGCAATAGCATCAAGTTTGTTAAATTTTTCCTAGAAGAAACTATTGTACAAGTCTACTAAAAAAGCACAGAATGTGTCAGTGGTGATTCAGTAGTAGGTTTATGTTGTTGTGGTAGAAGATATGTGTCAATTATGATTATGGTAGGGGAATGTTGGAAGTGTACATGGTATTGGTGTAGTAGGGTGTGTAAAATGGACGAGTGGAAAGGCCAAAAAAATATGAGTTGAGGGGAGTGAAGTGTGAGATGTGATGGCTATAAATAAGTGAATAATGTTAAAATGAAATAGATCACACAGTCGTTGAGTTATTGAGAAGTCTAAGGAAGTGTGGAAGTGAAAGCATATCAGGCTCACTAGATCAGTCACAATAGGAGGGTGATGGTAGTAAGGGTGGATGGGTGAGGCTAGGATGGAGGGTGAAGCACTGTCAGCAGACCTTGGGGGAATTAGTGTATCAACCTGAGCATCAAGAATTGGTGTAGGAGTGAGGTGAAACAAGTTAGGTGAGAGTGGTACAGATGCAACCTAGGGGTTAGGGGATTAGCATGGAAGAAACATCCTTGTCGGCATTAATGATGTTGTCAGGAAGCACAACACAACATGTGTTGCAGGTGCTGTTGGATAAGGAATTGATGATGTAGGCAGAAAGTAGTCTACTTGGGGTGGGAAAGAGTTTGTCAGAAGTAGTGACAGAGGCAGAGGGGGTAAAATCATTGGAGGAGACCATAGAAGAATCTTGGAGAGTGATTAAAGATGTCAGTGGGGGAGGTTACAAGTATGGTAGGTCTATTGATTAGCCTTAGGATGCCAGGACAAAGGTCAATAAAGGGGGTAATTGGCAGTGTGAGTGGATTGGGTGTAGTGGAACCATGACTAGAGTTTGAAGGTGAAGTATAGGTGATGAATAAGGTGGATGATTTAGGGAAAATTTTGTCCATTGAGAGACTCTAGGCAGATAATGCTGAGCAAGAAGTTGGGCTTTTTTTTGGGGTAGATGGAGAAGGCACAAGAATATGAAGCATAAACAAAGTCCAGATGGCTCCAAGTGGTGGTGAATATGGAATGAGTGTGAGTACAATCATTAGAAGCATAACTGTGGGTGGATAAAGTGCGAGTGGAAGGAAATGGCATGAGAATGTAGGCAGAGTGATCGTGAGCATAGAGGTTGAAGGAATCTCTGAAGATGGTGCAAGCAAGATTGGAGAGTGCACAAAATGAGTTGGTGTTACTACTATCACAATCTGAGTCATTTAGGGAGGCAATTACAAAATTGAACACCTTGTCATTGTAGCTATAGGAGCAGTTAGCATTGAGTGAGTCAAAGGTAAGATAGTTGCAATAGTAGTTGGGTGAGACAAAAGTGGATGTGGAGTGCTGGTGGATGGAAAATAATCAAATGTAGTAGGAGCAGGATGTGGACCAACGAGCGATCACTATACCAAGAATAAACAAGCTAGTGGAGAATGTGTTCTTGGATATGCAATAAACTATGAAATTACACTAGGAAGCCACTTATTATATGTGACTTTATCATCAGGTGTTCTATAATGAGAACTGATAGGAGACTCAATTTGTGGATTGGGACTTTACACAACTGTTGAATGTGCAATTACATGGTGGTAGATTTTTTATTCCCCTGGATGCAGTATGGGTATGAAGAGGATTAACACCAAGGGCCTCTTCTAGAATTGGGTATATGAAAAAGCCCCTGATTGGAGACCCTATCCTACCACCTCCCCTAGGGAAGCTAGAATGAATGACTTGGTAGATATTATTTGAAGTGAATGTTGTCATCACCATCGTAATAGAATAAAAGTTGGGTTTATTTTTGTGGTTGTATTGATGCTAATGTGTTAGGTAAACATTGTCATGTCTAATTTTGATGTTTTTGAAATATATTTGGATGTTTTTGGAGTTTTAGGAGTATATATGAATGTTTTTGGGATTTTTGTGAATATCTGAATGTTTTTGGAATTTTGGCAAATATTTAAATGTTTTTTGAATTTTTGCGAATATTTGGCATCTAATCAATACCCTTAAAAACATGAATGATGGGACATGTCAAAGGAGGATCAACCTTAACATAAGCGGGGTAATTGAATATCAATGCAAGCTCTTAATGAAAGATGAGGACAAACTTGTTTATCATTGGGAGTCAAAAGTTAAATTTTCTCTAGGCATGTGTCGAGAGGAATGCTCATGGTGCTGGTGGAAAGGTGCTTGGCCCATTAGAGATTTAGATGGTCAAAAAGGGCACTTTAGGCCTAAAAGGCACTTGGAGCATCTAAAAAGGTGAAATAGAGCCATGAAAAAGGCACTTGGGCCTAAAAAGGAATTTTTGGGGGCCTAAAAAGGTGCTTGAGGGCCTTGAAAAAGGCTTTTGGTCCTAAAAAGGCACTTGAGGGCCTTGGAAATGGTGTTTGGGGCTAAAATGGTGCTTTGGGGGCCTAAAAAGGCAAGGAGGTCATTGCAATCTCTCAAAATTATGCTTACTTATTTTGTGCCCCCTATTAGGGAATAATGAAAGAGTCCAGTAGATAATTGGGCCCTTCAAGATAGCATTGATATATTTGTTGAAGGGGTCTAGACCAATCGTGGCTACTGCAACATAAATAAGACTTGAAATCCATAGGGAAATGTTGCTCTTGAAAGGATGATACAAGAGGGAGACCAACAAGACCTCTTTAGCTATTCGCATTGTGTCATATTTTCTAAAGCCCAAGAAGATGTTTTAAGACATAACTATGCTACTTCTTAATAAATGGATACTCTTTATTATTTGGCTAGAGATAATAGAGCCATAAAACATTGCATAAAATATTTAAATATTTTTCAATATAGTTGGCCTCATAATTGATTTCATATAAAACCGGTCGAGGTACACAAACCTATCCTGAAGGAGCAATAATTATAGATGGATACTAGTTCAACATGAAATCAATGGACCATCAGTCTATAAAATACAAAAATAATTTATCAAGCATTAAATAGCCTATCTAAGGTGAGGTAGGCCATGTTTGACAAGAATTTTGGGTTGTTGATTTTTCAAGATTGATTGGCTATTTTGGCAATTATTACCTCACTTTGAATGTTTTTGGTAATTTTGGACAATTTTTGAATGTTTTTAATAACTTTTGACAATTTTTGGATGTTTTTTTATTATTTTTTGATGTTTTTGATAAGTTTTGAACTGGTGGGAGTAGAATGAGGATGTGAGTGAGATTTGTTGGAATAGGGATATAATCAGGGTTGCGTGGAGGCACCTAAGGAGTCAAGGAGACCAAAAGTGGGTTATGAAGGCTAAAGTTGGGCTCAAAGAGATATAATTGAGGTAATGGAGACAAAAAATTATTTAGGAGACTTCAAATGGATATTATGAAGATTGGCATGGATAGTGGGAACTATTGGTCATGGCAGATGGTTGAGATGTGCATTGATTCTCCTGCAATCCATGTTTATGGTATCTGAATACATAATCTAACTCCATGTTTTTTCTGAGTTTTTGTTCTTCCCATTGTTGCTGTTATGTTGATTGTCTCTACTATTGTGAATTATGTATGATGTGAAGAAATTACTAAACTGTAACCCACAAGTGTTTCTTAATTGGGTATGTGTGAAATTATCTCAACTGTGCTAGGTAAGCCACAAACAAGCAAAATTTGTCTTAGAGAGATTTACCTATGTCATACCTTATTGTTTTTCTACATTGAAAGACTTGTGTTGTTTAGGGAAGTCCAAAGGTGTTATCTCTTGCTCCTTTTTAATTGAAGGTGGCATTTCTCATCTCTTTTGTACCAATTTTTTTTTTGGTGTTTTTGTTTTTTTTGGGTATTTTTGGCAATAAGGTGTTTCCTTAAAGCTTTAGACATAAAATATTTTGAGATGAATTTTGTTGATGGGCTTGGCTAGGTCTTCTCCATCGTAGTTTGAAAGCCTATAAGTACTGGTCCCAAAAGATTTTGTGACAATATAAGAACCAATCCAATTGGTCTGCCATTTTCCTTTCTTTTCCTTAGCAGCTTGATTATTTGGGTTTTCTTAGAGGACTAGGTCACCAACCTGAAAAACATGGGGTTTAAACCTTTTGTTGTAATGTCTTGATAACCTATTTTGATACACTTTGAGGTGTTCATGCACTATTCGTTGATGTTCTTCTAATAGTTCTAGCTACTCTAGTCGTGCCACTCTGTAGTCTTCATCGAATAGGACATCCCAAAGAGTAACTCTCAAGGATGGGATCTCAACCTCTAGAAGGAGAATGACTTCACAATCATAAGCTAAGGAGAAAGTTGTAGCACCTATAGGTGTCCTAACACTCGTCCTATAAGCCCATAAGGTAGGGTTTAACTGTAGATGCCAATCTCTACCCATATCATTGATGTTTCTCTTAAGGATTTTGATGATGCTTTTGTTCATGGCCTTCGCTTGGCCTTGCCTTGGGGGTAATAAATGGACAAGGAGTGGTGTATGATGTGAAACTTTTCAATACCTTGTCAATGATATGATTCTTAAAATAAGAGGTGTTATCTATGAGAATGGCATAAGGTATGCCAAACCTAAAAAATTCAATATGGTTCAGAATGAAGGAAGACATCTATTTTCTAGTAGAGTCTACAAGTGGTCTTGCTTCAACCCACTTGCTGAAGTATTCTATTGTAGTGATAATCCATTTGTGTCCATTGGAGGAAGGTGGGTGTATGGCTTTGATTAAATAAAAACCCCACTGATAAAAAGGCCATGGTATGGCCAAGGGGTTGAGTTCTTGTGCTGGTGCATGGATGAGGTTAACATGAATTTGACATTTTTTGCATGTTTTAACAAATTCAATAGAATCCTTTTCCATGGTCAGCCAGAAAACCTAATCCTAAGAATTTTCTTTGCTAGTGTAAACCTACTAGAGTGTGACCCACAAATGCCTATATGGACTTCTTATAGAGTGACTCTTGAATCGTCCTTTCCAAGACATTTAAATGAAGTATTGTCAAGACCTTTCCTATACAATGTATCAGCCACCAAGTGTAGTGCAAGGTGTATCGAATAAAATTACATCTTTGGTTTTATGAGAGATTAGGGGGAGTGGTATTATCATGAAGATAAGCAATGATGGAGTTATACTAGAGGGAATTAGGGGTATCTAAATGAAAAGAGATAAGGGAATTAGGTTGAAGGAATGTGGGTTAAACCACTTATACTACTAAGAACTCATACCACTTGTGTTGCTTAGGTAATTGAAGTAAGAAGGTGAAGGCATCCATGGTGTCTACTGCTGTATTCTTATCTTTGGGAATTTGTTCAAAAGTGATGTGAACAAAGCATTCTAATATGTCCCTAGGCATCCCAGGAGCCCTAGGGACATATGTCATCATTTAATGAGCCAAAGGGGCTCATAGGTGAACCTATGACCCCCTTCAACTCATATGAAGCATTCTAATATGTCCCTTGGGGTCTTAGGACCCCTAGGGACATATGTCATCATTTAATTGGTCGAAGGGGCTCATAGGTCAACCTATGACCCCCTTCAACCCATACGAAGGATTCTAATAGGTCCCTAGGGGTCTTAAGACCCCTCGGGACATATGTCATCATTTAATGGGTCGAAGGGGGTCATAGGTCACCTTATGAGCCCCTTGACCCATACAAAGAATTCTAATATGTCCCTAGGGGTCCTAAGACCCCTAGGGACATATGTCATCATGTAATGGGTCGAAGGGGGTCATAGGTGGTCATAGGTCCACCTATGACCCCCTTCGACCCATACGAAGGATTCTAATATGTCCCTAGGGGTCCTAGGACCCCTAGGGACATATGTCATCATGTAATGGGTCAAAGGGGGTCATAGGTCACCCTATGACCCCTTTCAACCCATACGAAGCATTCTAATATGTCCCTAGGGGTCCTAGGACCCCTAGGGACATATGTTGTCATATAATGGGTCAAAGGGGGTCATAGGTCACCCTATGACTCCCTTCAACCCATACGAAGCATTCTAATATGTACCCAGGGATCCTAGGACCCCTAGGGACATATGTTGTCATGTAATGGGTCAAAGGGGGTCATAGGTCAACTTATGACCCCCTTCGACCCATACAAAGTATTCTAATATGTCCCTAGGGGTTCTAGAACCCTTAGGGACATATGTTGTGATGTAATGGATCGAAGGGGGTCATAGGTCACCCTATGACCCCCTTCAACCCATACGAAGGATTTTAATATGTCCCTAGGGGTCCTAGGACCCCTAGGGACATATGTCATTATGTAATGAGTTGAAGGGGGTCATAGGTCACCCTATGACCACATATATTGTCATGTAATGGGTCAAAGGGGGTCCTAGGACCCCTAGGGACATATGTCATCATGTAATGGGTCGAAGGGGTTTATAGGTCACCCTATGACCCACTTCAATCCATATGAATGATTCTAATATGTCCCTAGGGGTCCTAGAACTACTAGGGACATAAGTCATCATTTAATGGGTTGAAGGGGGTCATAAGTCAAGCTATGACCCCCTTCAACCCATACAAGGGATTCTAATATGTCCCTAGGGGTCCTAGGACCCGTAAGGACATATGTCGTCATGTTATGTGTCGAAGGCGATCATAGGTCGACTCATACAAAGGATTCTAATATGTCCCTAGGGGTCCTAGGACCCCTAGGGACATATGTCATCATGTAATAGGTCGAAGGGGGTCATAGGTCACCCTATGACCCCCTTCGACCCATATGAAAGATTCTAATATGTCCCTAGGGGTCCTAAGACCCCTAGGGACATATGTCATCATTTAATGGGTCAAAAGGGGTCATAGGTCACCCTATGACCCCCTTCAACCCATATTAACAATTCTAATATCTCCCTAGGGGTCCTAAGACCTATAGGGACATATGTCATCATTTAATGGGTCGAAGGGGGTCATAGGTCAACCTATGATCCCCTTTGACCCATATGAAGCATTCTAATATGTTCCTAGAGGTCCTAGGACCCCTAGGGACATATGTTGTCATGTAATGGGTCGAACGGGGTCATAGGTTGACGCATACGAAAGATTCTAATATGTCCCTAGGGGTAGGACCCCTAGGGACATATTTTGTCATGTAATGGGTTGAAAGGGGTCATAGGTGAGTAGGTGTACTCTACTCTCACCCTTGTTCCATCTATGAAGACCATCCATCGTCTGCGGACACCCCATACCAAGGAGTCTCCAAGGTGCTCTAAGTCTATTTCGAGGTTGATCTTTTGAGGGTCATAACTTGGAGCTCATGAGGACTATCGATGAACTGTCAAATGCTACAAGACAATGATGTAGAGACCTAAAATAACCTATCTCATTTTTGAGAGATCACATTATGTTTGGATTTGGCATAGCAATCTCACTCGATGCCAAAACTTGCAGTGTGCCTCAGTTCATAGGTCCACCACAGTGTAACTTTGAAAGCACTAATCTTGGCATCGAATCATCAACACCATTAGCTCTAGGTGGTAGGTGAACCCTAGTCACACCCTTTTTTTGGCCATGGAGACCATCCATTGTTCATGGCCACCCCATACTGAGGAGTCTCCAAGGTGCTCTAAGTGTGTTTCGAGGTCAATCTTCCGAAGGTCATAACTCGAAGCTCGTGAGGGCTATCAATGAATTGTCAAATGCTACAAGATGGTGATGTTGAGGCCTGAAATAAAATATCTCATTTTTGAGAGATCACATTCCATTTGGATTTGGCACAGTGATCTCGCTCGATGCCAAAACTCATAGTGTGCCTCAATTCATAGGTGCACCACAACGTAACTTTGAAACCACTGATCTTGGCATTGAATCATTAGCGCCATTAGCTCTGGGTGGGTGGGTAAACCCTAGTCACACCCTTGTTCTAACCACAAAGACCATCCATCATTCGTGGCCACCCCTTACCGAGGAGTCTCCAAGGTGCTCTAAGTGAGTTTCGAGGTCAATCTTCTGAGGGTCATAACTCAAAGCTCATGAGGGCTATCGATGAACTATTGAATGCTACAAGATGGTGATGCTGAGGCCTAAAATGACCTATCTCATTTTTGAGAGATCACATTCCGTTTGGATTCAGCACAACAATCTCGCTCGATGCCAAAACTTGTAGTGTGCCTCAGTTCATAGGTGCACCATAGCATAACTTTGAAACCGCTGATCTTGGCATCGAATGGTCAGTGCCATTAGCTCTAGGTGGGTGGGTAGACCCTAGTGGCACCCTTGTTCCAGCCACAAATACCATCCATCATTCGCGACCACCCCATACCGAGGAGTCTCCAAGGTGCTCTAAGTGCATTTTGAGGTCAATCTTTCGAGGGTTATAACTCGAAGCTCGTGAGGGCTATTGATGAACTATTGAATGTTATAGGACAATGATGCTAAGGCCTAAAATAAACTATCTCATTTTTGATAGATTAGATTCTATTTGGATTTGGCATAACAATCTCGCTCGATGCCAAAACTTGCAGTGTGCCTCAGTTCATAGGTGCACCATGGCATAACTTTGAAACTGCTGATCTTGGCATTGAATTGTCAGTGCCATCAGCTCCAAGTGGGTGGATGAACCCTAGTCACACCCTTGTTCCAGCCATGGAGACCATCCATCATCCGTGGCCACCCCATACCAAGGAGTCTCCAAGGTGCTCTAAGTGCATTTTGAGGTTGATCTTCTAAGGGTCATAACTCGGAGCTCGTGAGGACTATTGATGAACTATCAAATGCTATAGGATAGTGATGCTAAGACCTAAAATAACCTATCTCATTTTTGAGAGATCACATTTTTTTTGGATTTGGCACAACAATCTCGCTCAATGACAAAAATCATAGTGTGCCACAGTTCATAGGTGCACCACAGCGTAACTTTGAAACCGCTGATCTTGACATCGAATTGTCAGTGCCATTAACTTTGGGTGGGTGTGTGAACCTTACTGACACCCTTGCTCTAGCCATAGAGACCATCCATCGTTCGTGACCACCCCATACCAAGGAGTCTCCAAGGTGCTCTAAGTGCATTTTGAGGTCAATATTCTGAGGGTCATAACTTGGAGCTCGTGAGGGCAATCAATGAACCATTGAATGCTATAGGATGGTGATGTTGAGGATTAAAATAAGTTAGAGCTCATGAGGGCTATTGATGAACTGTCCAATCAAGTCTCTTAAGTTGAGATATTTTGAGGTTATGTTGAAATTGAAAAGTTGTAGTATGAGGATAGTAACAAAGTGAAGTGCTAGTTATCAAAGATTATGAATCTATGAATGACTTGGTGGTTGGGAATAGAATCCATGGTTGAGGAGTGGAGTCCTTAACTGTGTTGAGATTATATTTGAAGCCAAGAGTTAGTTTCAAGGTTGAAGGTGGAGTTTAAAATCAGATTTGGGGTTATCTGAACCTTGTGTAGGATGTTAACAAGTGTGTTTATGTCATGATAGCACTTCAAATTATACATTGCATCCAAATTTGATAATAAAGGTTGTTAAAATGTTATTAAAAAATTATTTCATTTGAATCAAATATTAAAAACATAATCAAAATTAATGATATTCCATAAACATGAACAATACACATGATCCACAATAAATTGAACAATACTAGATACTAAATTAATATGTATATCATTGTGCACATAAATGACAAAAATATATATCAAAATACATGTATCCATAGAAAAAATTTTACACAAATATATATCAAAGATCATGTATCCATAGACAAAGTACTCAAATATATATCAAAATACATAGATCCATATACAAAATGTGGCTGATCATGCCATAAGAATGTGTATAATATCAATGTTTCTATATACAACATGGCATATGCCATCTCAAAATTTCTCATGAAGCATCCTACGAAAACTATACTATCCTAGGGTGCTGGTGGATGATCAAAATGTAGCCTCTTTACTGCACTAGGTGGATCAAATGCCTCCTACATAAGCAAAAAAGGAAAGCCCAAAGTTAGACTACTAAATTTATATGATTCTCTGTATCTAACATTGAATTACTCAAATACATAATGATATTTTTTGTAATGAAGATTTATACTATCAAAATTTCATAATAAATAGCTCTCTCATCGACCTCCTGCACCGGTCAGGAGTCCTCTCATATGCCCTCGACAATGCTTGTACCTCTCTGATTGTGGGCTATATATGTTCAAATATGTTTGTCAGATGAATCTACAATTTAAAATATAATATTATAATTCATAGCATGCTAGATTTATAACATATTTAATCATGAATTCAAACTACAACTTACTATTGTAGGCTCTTCCTTAGAAGAGGGTGGTCGCGTCATCAAATCTACATAACTCTCTCGTCAGACCTCATGTGCACTAGGAGTCTCCTATGAGATACAAAATAGTAGTTGTTAATATCACGGAAATCAGTTTTGAATTTATTTATGAAGATAAGGATAATAAGAAATAAATGATACTTATACATACAATGGGGCTCTCAGTGTGAATGGAAATCCCTGATGGTCTACGATGCAGAATCTGTATAGGCTCATCGCTAGTAGCCATGCCCTATATACAATAAAGAAGTAATTAAATGGGATTACCACAAACATTTTCCAAAAATGAATCGATATTTAATCAAATAGAAAGCACCTAATTAATTTCCTTTGTAAATGTGTGCTGGCTCACCCCCCGCACTTTTTCCCCCTAGGATAGGTGGTACCTGCAAGATAAAAGAAATATTAGTAACCATATAAACTACAATATCAAATAAAAAATAAATGCAAACACAAGATAATGTATCGTAGATGTCTCAAGGCAAAATGAAATGGCGGAGAGCGTGGCATCATCAATCTATTTGAGCTCCTCCTCAATCATCAACTAAACATGAATGCAGATCACATACATGTAAAAGTCAGTATGGCTTAAAAATTAAAATTACTCTATTATAAATATTAAATTTAAATTGCATATATCATAACAAAAAAATGTATACACGTACCGACACCGAAGGAGTCCATGCCTCTGCATTCCCCTCCTCTCTCGCATCAGGGTCTGTAGCCTCTACACATGTGTTTGGTGTATCCTCGTCTAATACAAAATGATACTCAGGAAGATCACCTATGGGACCTAGGAAAATATTCTTGCACATAATGCAAGTGTGAGGCACACAAATGTGTGATGAGCTAGCCGATGATGAACTGGCACCAACATCATCAACACAAGGAGGCAAGAGTGATCTAACCTAAGATATCATTAGGCTACTAAGCCTATGAATGACTCTGATGTTCTGAGAGCTAGCCTCTGCCATAATATCTGGATGTTGCACTTGAGGAGGGGGGGAGATATCAGTGGGGGGGGGACAAAAGTGCTAGCTTTCTTCTACTGGGAAGAGGGTCTATCTTGAGGAGCTCCTAGTCCTATGCCCATGTTGGGCTTCATGCTCCAATAGTTCACTTTAAGTTTCAACACAAATTTCGCATATAATTTTCTAAGGAATTAAAATGGTATGTCTAAATTGCCATGTGGAGGGATATCAAAGACCATCCACCAACGATCCCAAAAGTTTCCATGTATGGCATCATTTGTGAACCATTTAGTCGATAGTTTGGATTTTTTCGGTCAATTGGTAAACCCATTTTCAGGTTTGCAAAAAAGCTAGCCAAATCATCTTTGGTTATATTGAGGGCCGCAACCTCATCATAATCCAAACCATCATTAAACATCTCGTGTATTTCATCACGCCAACGAAGAGCGGCATTTTGTTAGTTCATAAGGGTTTCAATATTATCCACTATGTGTTTAACATGGATAACATAGGAGCCAATGCAGGTACATTATTATATGTTCTATGCAAACCTCTCAACTCGGTGAGATTTTCATTTATCGAATCCTCGATTCGAGGAGGGTTTTGAGGTGGTAGAGAATCATTTGATGGATGCTTTTGTGGGGGCACTAGATCATTTGGTGGGGGGTTACGAGGACTATTATTCCCTACCTCAATCTCATCATTTTGATCAGCCATTCCTATTGAATTGAAAAATGTAATATATATTTTTTAAAAAACCTTAATTTTAACCCTTTTTTTCAAAAAACCCTAGATTCAACTAAAACAAACAAAATCATGCTAAAATCTATTGAATTTAGGTTAAAAATGAGTTTTAAAAAAAAAAAAACTTAATATCTTATATCCGATTCTATATCGTATATCCGATCACCGCGCTAAAAAATGGCCCAAAAAAATGCGAAATAAGGGCCCCATAGGTCTATGTTTTTTTAATGTAATAGCACAAATACCGGATATCCGATATTTTGTGCATATATTATATATTAATTATAACATATATTATATATTAATTATAATATACTACTTTTTTATTATATATTATATTATAATATATTTCATTTTTATTATTATATTATATTATTATAATTTATAATATATTATATTATAACATGTTACTTTTTTATTATTATATTACATTATATTATATTATATTATATATATATTATATTACATTACTATATATTATAATATAAAATATTATATTATAGTATAGTAATAATAATTATTATAATATAATATTATATAATATTAAATAATATATTATACTATTATAATGTAATATTTTATTATTATTATAATATAATAATAATAACATTATATTATATTATAATAATTATAATAATTATATTATTATAATATTATTGTGTGGGTTATCGAATATCTGATATGAGATCGGATATCCAATAAGGTTTGGCTTACTTTCTAGATTTGGTGCCTGGGTAGGTGAAAAAAAGTTAGAGTAGATTTTGAAGCACTTTTAGCCATTTTCAAACTCTATTTTTTTCACATCGCCACTTTTTGGCACACCATGATCCTGCACATACCGTAAAGTACATAAAAACAGAGAATCACATAACATAGAAATTACCATGGGGAAACCCTTTCGAGAGAAAAACCCCACCCTCCAAAACTTGTACAATGTATTACAAACCAAGAAGATTATAATACACTTGCAATGCAAGTTTTTATAGGTGCATCACCACAACTTGAGCTTGGAGAGTCTCCTTCTAGTACCCAGTCTTGCAAACAAAACTCAATATCTCATCCCCTCTCCAAGCCCTCATTATGTTAGTGTTTTGTGTTGTGTTGTAATGCAAGGTATGAAAATCCTTATAAAATATTTCACCCCCACAACAAAGTTGTGTGATTCATCCCCTCGCAAGGTGGAGTAAGTCCATTCACAAGCTAGAGTGACTCATCTAGCCATAAGGTGGAATGAGTCATCCACTCACAAAGTGGAGTGACTCATCCACTCAAAAG